>CM075860.1:74918704-75239286 GCA_037975125.1 Latrodectus hesperus | reverse complement strand
TTATCGCGCTTTGTTTTATTGGCTGTTTATGTTTGCTTAATTTAAAGAAATCGTCATAGTTGGACATGTGAGAGTCATATTTCTGTAAATTTATAATGATTTTTAACGAAATGAAAATTTAATTACTCCGTAATCATGTTACTGCAAACCAGAATATATTATTATGAGTTTTTGAAATATATACGAGTTTATGACAATTTCTGCAATCAAACATTGGATTGTTAGTTTTAACTATGCCAAATATTTAAAAATTTTAAATATTCTTGATTAAACCATATTTAGTACATCATAGTAAATAATATTTTATCTCAATTCCAGAAAAGAGACTATTTCATTCAAATTTCCGAAATATGTTTTAAAATAATTATAAATTTTCCAGGCATATAATCCTCTTATTAATTTCAAAAACCTTTTTCTAACTATTATTTATTCAAATAGCTTTTTTTGATGAAATTATCATCCATACTCTACTAAATTGTTTTCACTATGTTACTTTTAAAAATTTTATCAAATAATAAAGTGCCGAAACGCTGGTAGTATTAAGCAATATTTTGTTAAAATTAATTAAATTCTAATTACTTTATAATAAATCAAAGCGAAAATTATTGTTGAAACTTAGAAACTTGAATGCTTAAATTTCATATATACATATATATACTAATTTCAATGTCAAAGGAAATCAATGTCAAAAAATAATATATTTTGATTATTATTTTACCTTTCTTTAAATAAATTTTTACGATAATTTTCTTTATCATATAGGTAGAATATATATTTTTATTAAATATTAGTACTAATAATAACCTGAAAGAAATCAACTTGTTGTATGGAAAAATACAAAGTTATTTAAAGCATTTGCTTATTTTAAAATTAAATAAAAACATTACTTTCCATTAACTAAGAAAATAAAGTTGCTAAAAACAATACATTTTTCAAAATAACTATCAATAATAAAATTTTAAATTCAGCCAGTAAAACTTTACGAAATATAAGTTCTTAATGGTCGAAAAATATTTTCTATTAAGCAATTTTTATGAAACCACCAAATGAATGAAACGTATTAAAATGTAAATAAAAATCAGGTAGCATAAAATTTATTTTATGCTACCTGATTAAAATTAAAATTATTTTAAATAAATATTATATCTAAAGCATAATATTTATTTTAATAAAGTATATATATATATATATATATATATATATATATATATATACAAATATATACATATATATATATATATATATATATATATATGTATATATATGTATATATTTGTATATATATATATATATATATATATATATATATATATATATATATATATATATATATATACATATATATATATATATATATATATATATATATATATATATATATATATATATATATATATATATATATATATATAAATATACACATATATATACATATATATATATATATATATATATATATATATATATATATATATATATATATATATATATATATATATATATATATATATATATATATATATATATATATATATATATATATATATATATATATATATATATATATATATATATATATATATATATATATATATATATATATATATATATATATATATATATATATATATATATATATATATATATATATATATATATATACATATATATATATATATATATATATATATATATATATATATATATATATATATATATATATATATATATATATATATATATATATATATATATATATATGTATGATATATATATATATATATATATATATATATATATATATACATATATATATATATGTATATATATATATATATATACATATATATATACATATATATATATATATATATATATATATATACATATATATATACATATATATATACATATATATATACACACATATATATATATATACATATATATATGTACATATATATATATATATATATATATATATATATATATATATATATATATATATATATATATATATATATATATACATATATATATATATATATATATATATATATATATATATATATATATATATATATATATATATATATATATATATATACATCACGAATCACGAAAACACGAAGACTTCAAAATCACGAAGACTTTACCTAGCCGCTTCTATCTAACACGTAGAGCTCAACTCAGGGCTAGGTACAGAGAAGCATGCTGGTGCAATTGTATATATATATATATATATATATATATATATATATATATATATATATATATATATATATATATATATATATATATATATATATATATATATATATACGCATATACTAAACACATAACTTGATTTTGTTTTTAAGTTATAAGTTATTAATTCTCCGCCGCCCAACTTTTCTAGTGGTCAGCGTGCCTGACTGCGGATAGGGAGTTCCTGGTTTGAGCATGGATGTATTTTCTCTCTCTATCTATCCTGTCCTTGTCCTTTCCTTGTATGAATGGATTGTGTGAATGGTTGGCTACCCTAAAAACGAATACCTATGGCATCTCTGTACTAAGGAATTCGGACGCCACACTTAAATATGGTTCAGTTGGAAAAATGGAGCAGTACACTCCATAATGCCAGCCTAGCTGACACAAGACAACAACAACTGATTCACTTTAAAAATTGTGTCGTCAGCCAATATTAAGAATCCCAGTTTTTATTCCAAGTGTTTACCATGGTTTTATTGTTTTTATTATTTATAAAAATCTCGATTCATATCAATGACCTCCAAAATTACTCATTGAACATCATAATTTTTTTCAGTTACATGATTGAATTACAAGGTAATAAATGTAGCAAAATACTTAAAATGTATTAATTAAACAAAACTAAAAAATATCATAAATTGAGTTAAAATGCTTTCAATTATTTTCATTTAAATACTTAAAAATAAGAAAATGGATTCATTGGAGCATTTTAGTGAAAAGTTGTTATTCATACGAAACTTTATGAATGAATTGTATGTGTTGACAAATTGATCAATTTTCAGAATAACTAGAATTAATATAAATATATAAAAACAAAGTAATGTCACTTACTTCTTTCTTAAGAACTGTTCAAAGTCAGCTTATAGAACATTTTATATATAAATTATGTTACATTTTTATGTTCTCATCATTAATGTACTCTCAAAATATATTATGATTACTACACACATAAAAATGAGGAAAATAATTTAAATAATTAAATTAAATGTAAAAAAATACCATGAAACTCATTATGTTGATAAATATTTCATAAGAAAAAAATTGTTTAAATATTTATAAAATATTTATTGTGTGTTAATCATAAAAGATTGTGAGTTACTAGATAAAAAAATAAAAAAGTTAAAAATAATATGTAAGCAATAAAGCATCCACTTAGTAAAATGTAAATAATAATTACTGTATATTTTTATTTGTACTTTATTTTTTCTATGATAGAAGTTCTTCTATAAAATTAACATTTTATTTCAAATTTAGAAAATAATAAAATTATACTTCTAGTTTGTAACCATTTTTCCGGTAATCTCGCTTAAAGGAAAAACTAATTCAGAGATCAAAAATAACATTAATTTATTTTAATTTCATTAAGTTTTCCTTATAATAAAAAGTAAATAAAGTCAGAATTATTCCTATCTAAATATAATAATAAAAAAATTTAAATATCTTTTGTTAATTAACTTGCCATTTAAAATAATTTAGAAACGTAAAATCTGATTAATAGTTAATACGATTGACCATTTAAAAACAAATTTATCTAAGAGACTTTTGATAAAAATAGCTTCTGAGAAATTAAACCTGATTGTAACGTCAAAAGCATATGAAATAATTAGTTTCACCTAAATAAAAGAGTTTTGTTGATTTATAAAGACATTCAAAAATAGAAAGATTATGAATTTTTTATGAAATGATTTATTAATAAATTATATTTTTGTACATACACCTTGTATTTTATAATTATTTTAATCCTGTATGAATAATGCCGTATGTAATTTTTAAGTATAAATACGGTAAGATTAAAAGCAGATGATTTAAATTTTATTTTAAATTCTAGAGAGAATATAGTTTAACATTCTTTAAAAATAAGGATTCACAGATATTTAGCAACACTAAAGAGATATTAAAATAATGAATATATTTTCAATGAATATTTTACTGTGTCTACAACTGTGTAAGCGTTTACTTTCTGCATAAATATAGAATATTTAGTATAAGTCATAATAGCTTTAGTTAAATTTTTGTTCTAATTTTACTATGATAATTTTTTTCTCTTGTAATTCAACTGAGTAAATTTTCAATCCGTAAAGTAAACCTAAATTTACAATATTTTCATAAAATGTCTTCATGATATGCTATGAAATTTTTTATTATCTCAATAGGAAAAAGTTAATAATTATAGAGATCTAATTATAGGCAGGAAAATTATTGAACATTGCATTTTTAGAGTTTTATTTGTTGAAAGTTGTCTAAAATATTTTAAAATCTTAGAGGGTTGAAAGTAATCTATAAATAAAATACCAAAAAACGCACACAAAGATGTTTGTTTGTTTAAAAATTTTGATTATATTGCCTTCATTTATTTTCATTGGCTATCCACAGATGTGTCAAAAGCAAACAACTGAAACCTTTGAAATTGATTCCAAATTTTGAATTATTTGTGTTCATTAAAATAAAAAAATGTAAGGCCAGAGAAATAAACCAATTTATCTCGTTAAACTGGAAAAATACAGTTAGAAAAAATTTCGAACTGTATTTTTCCAGTATAATGAGATCAAAAAACGGAACTGCTAAATTATATTTAAAGAGTGTATTTTACATGTGGTGGAATAATTTGTACCCATACTTTTTTTTTTGTTTTCTATAAAAAAATATTAACCAAAGTATTTTGGTAATATACCTTCCATTTTAGTTTTATTTTTATTTTTTATTATATTTTATTTTATTATAAATTATATTTTATTATAAATAAGTTAAATTTTGCAATTTTCATATAAATTTTTTTCTTTAAACTTAGTTTTTTGAAAAATAAAATTAAGTCAAAAATAAAGTACTTTTAAATATTTCTAAAAGTTTTACAGTACCAATAATGGGCCGTATTTGACTGCACTAAAGATTTTCCGACGTTTTCTTACCTTGTTGATATTTTTGTACACTTGATAATATTTCAAATCTGAAAAACTATTATCAAGGTAAGAAAATCTTTTGATTCGATAATTTTCGGTAAAAAATACTTTTTACACATTCCCAAACGTATAAAGAAGTTAGACCTATTTTACATTTGACAAAAACAAGAGCAAAATAGTAAGTAATGACAAAAAAATTTCTAAGAAAATACAGCAATTGAGCAAATTTATGCCAATAGATTCACATAACGTTATCTGAATGTTAGTTATTTAAAATGGAAATAACAAATTGCTGATAAGATGTATTAGATAGAAACTATTCTGACCAGGTATATTAAATAAAATTGTAGTTACTGCTAAGAGAGTTCTACTCATCAGAACCACACACACAAGCCAGAGCACTTAGTGCTCCTTCTGCTGGTCATTTCAAAAATTTTCCTTTAATTCATTTCAACTCTGCTTAAAATGAAAATTGTAGTATTAAAAGTTATTATTCTTAACTTGAGCTTCAGGAAAGAATCATATAAAGTACGAAAGAGAATATATATATGATATGATTAGTTTTTCAATTTTATGATTATTTCACATCTGTGTAGTGTGTACCTAAAACATCAATGATTCACCATGAGAATCAGCAAAGTTATATTAGCAATGCGATGATCCTTTACTATTCTATGATATACTGGGTGATCTTTTTTAAAGTGACAAAGAGAGTGTTTGAAGCGCCCTGCAGCGTGATCTTAATTGCCAAAATGGCACCAAACTTGGTATTTAGACTAATCAAAACACGAGAAAAAGGATTCCGTGAAAAAAATTTTTAGTTACAAATATCACCGCTAGGGCATTTTGTGGCACTTTCCAATGTATAAAATGTGAGAAAAGAAAAATACTAACACATACAATCGTACAGTTTAATTAATAATGTGTGCGTGTGTGCTTTTTTACTACAATAACTTCTCCGGTGAGGAATTAGACCACATTCAATGCGAGCACCGTTCTCAGAAAAAACACCGTGCATTCTGTGCACAACGCTCTTTACAGCCGTATGTAACATATCATGAGGAATATTCCGCACTGTCTTTGTTATGTTCTCCGTTAGAATAGACGAATTTGATACTGCACCAACATAAATGCACGTTCCGGTAACCTGGAGTTCATTTAATTCAGCTGAGATTATTTGTCGGTGATGTCTACTACTTGCTTTTATAGCCCCTATTACTGCCACGGTCATTGCACAACATTTGCAATTTTCTTTGATACCCGTGTTTTATGCTAATTCTCGTTATTGCAAGCTACAACAGAGCCACAAAATGTCCTAAAGGTGACTTTAGGAACTATTTTTTTACGGAATCCTTTTTTTATGTTTTGATCAGTCCAAATACCAAGTTTGGCGTCACTTCGGCTATTAGATCATGCTACAGGACTCTCCAAACACTGTCACTTTAAAAAAGGTCACCCTGTACGTGTATGATATGAAGGATTGCATTTATCACAGTTTTGAAGAATCTTACTTGAAGAACTGAATCCTGATTTCCTTAAATTCTTTAAACATTCCAAAAGCTGTTAATTGGTGGAACAACATTTTATAAACATGTGATGAAAGGTAAACTAATAAATAATACCTGCATAATCATTATTAATATTTGCAACATCCAACTTTCACTGAATAATTTTAGTCAAAATGTTTTCCTATACGGTAAGATTTATCTAAAATGATATGCTTCCAAAAATCTTTTAATTTCTACAAGTTATCCTCCACTCTTTCCACTTATTGTCAATCCTCTATCACTCTGCTCATGGTTTTAAATATTGAAGGATTACTTATCATATTTTTGATTTTTTATTGAAGGATTACTTATCATATTTTATTTTTGATTTTATTTCGAACCAAGCTGTTTGTGCCACTAGTCTGTAATGATCATGTTTTTTTGCTCATGAAATATGTCAGGCATAATAATGATAACGAAAATTCTCCCTTAAATTTTTAAGTTATCAGAAAACTCGATTAATATTTTTAATCTCATTGCTTGGATGTAAAGGATAGGTTACGTCATGTCATTGTTACGTCATGGTCATGGCATATCATGATTATTGGAAAAAATTATATGATTATGAATGGAAGTTTTCACAATTTTGTCTGGTATTGTATCAACTTATTTTAATATTCCTTCGTATGAATTATATGGGAAATCGTACGTAAAAACGGAACTCCTTAAGTTTGCATTTATAATCGAATGAGTTTTCTAAAGGTAAAAAAAATATTAAAAATATAGTCTATGGTTTAATTTAAATAGAATATTTTGCTTTCATATTTGCTAAAATCATATTTTTTTCCAAAATTTATTTAACTGTTTTCAAAGTACATGAAAAAAATACATTCTTGTTTTTTTCTGGTTTAGCTTTATTTACTAGGCCTTGAGTTTTTAATTTTCTTTTTTTCAATTATATAATCAATAGATTAACAATTTTAAATCAATAACAAGAAAATTGACGGATATCATAGAACAGTTGAAGTGTAATATTTATTTGATCAAATCTAAACTGAAATATGAAATAATAAACTTAAAGAAGAAAATAATATTTATTTAGAAGAGGAGAGTTCTAAAAGTAGCAACTTGTAAGCATCGAAAAATAAAAACTAAAATAAAATCTTAATAAACAAACAGAGATACATAATAATCTAAAAGGATTGTTTAGGATTAAGAATGGCGTCACATACTGTAAGATTTCAAATGTAGAATTATTGCCTTTATGACAAGAAAATAGATAATAACATGAGATTTTAAAAGCTCATGGATTCGTATAATATGTTAACAATTAGAATTAATTAAAATAATTTTATATATTAGTTAATAATTAAGATTCTATTCATAATATTTAATACTAAAAAACAATAAATATGCTAAAAGTCAAAAAATGAAAAAATTTAACAATCCAAAAGCAAACTTCTTAAATATTAAACAGTCACATATCATTAGTTTGATGAAAAATGTTAATGCTGTCAAGTATCCATGCAAAGTATTTAATGACAAATCTTGATAAAATGACAAAATAATAATAAAAATATTTAACTTTCCAAAATAATAACTGAAATGAAAGCAATTTTTACATGGTTTTTTATAACAAATAATTATGAAAAAAAATTCTGATAAATGTAGGGAATGCAAAATTTTAATGGATTTTATAATAATGCAACAGTACTTTTTTTATGAAATAGAGAAGCCACCCACAAGTCTATTTTTATCTACTATCTTTTAACAAGATATTGTATAATTTTGTCTCAAAATGAGATATGTCCAGACTGACAGAAATCCGACCAAATCGTTGCACACCGTCACGACGATCGTTTGACTCGTGCGTCTGTGTACCTAAGCAGATTACCATCTTGTTTCACAGCCGCTTGAAGAACAAACACCAGTGTTAATAACATCAAATTAGGTCCCGTCAAGCCCCCGTCGTGCTTGGTAATCGAATGAGCCATCTTTTCGATGGCTATCTTGTGTTTGAATATCGTTATCGGTGATGAATCTTGTAATGTCTTCGGCTCTTGTTTAACCAGACTATAGGAGGCTGAAGAGCCATAAAACAATTGCACGGTTTACTTTGCCTTCTTCTGGACTCCTTGATTAATTCAATAAGCGACTCGCATTATTTACTTGGCGGTTCCCATTTGACAATATTGTTCTGCAAATGTTGGGATCATGATATGCAATAATGCAAGTTAGGGAAATTAAACCTTAATTTCCTTTTAAAGCTCGTTTTTTTATTTGTTTAGTGAAAGAGCAAAACCATATAATCTATGTACTCATATTATACACGTTGTTTTCTGTGTCTTATATAACGATGATAAAAAAATACTTATTTGTAATTAAGTCATGTTTTTTCCATAAAGTATATACACATAAACCTAAAAATATTTTCATTTGCATTTTTCTGTGAAATTCTAACCTCAAAACATTGTATTCAATCATTGTAACCAATGTATATGTGGAATGTATATATTGTTTTAATTGTTATCTTATATAATGTACATAGTCTTAGGTAATTTATCATTATATTATTTAGATATTTTAATAATATTATTTTGAAATATAAGAAAATCAATAGGAATGCTTCAAAATTATTAATTTAATAATTTTGAAACATTCATATTGATATTAGTCATATTGATACATTCATATTAACCTTTTCGTCCCGGCGGTACCGGTCATGAACTTCAGCATTCAAATTATCATCGTGACTACTTCTTACAGATTAAATGATGTGGGTATTTTAAAAATGAATAAAGTTTTATAAATGTAAGTATATTGTAGTTGTTGGAATTATTAATGTTGTTAGAATTGTTGGAATTATTAATATTGTAGCTATAGGAAATATTAAAATACTGTTGCACAACTATACAACTTACAATTTATCAATGAATTGCGCTATTAAAATGAATATTAAACAAATAAAAAATAACAGTTATTTTGGTGTTGTTAATTTACTTATATTTTATTTTTCTGAATATTTAAATAATAATGTAATTGTACCGATACAATTGTGTAGTTACGACACACATTTGTATTTGCTGTCTATCTGAACTGAACATATATTGACATGCGTTGTCTAAATCAGTGTTTCTTAGCTGGATTTACTAAAAAGACCGGAATGATATTCCTGCACGTTTTCGCTGACCAGTAGTTTCGACTCATTGGCATATATTTTTCACACAAATAAATTATGAAGACAAAGACAATTTTTAATGAAAAATTAGAGAATTAAAATTTTTTATAAATTATTACGATAGATATTCAGCATTCAAGTAATCAGCGATATTCAAGGCAGACAGAGTCACACTAACTGGTTCACTAAGTCTACAGCATGGCAATTTATGAAAAGCGACTAGGTAACAGTTGCCAGTTTATTAAATTTTTCGTAAATGATCATACTATTTTCTAAACTAGTAAACTATTAACACACTAATTTTGTAGTTGTTGATTCACTAAGTGTACAGCAGCAATTGGTTCACTAAGTGTACAGCATGGCAATTTATGAAAGGCGATTAGGTAATAGTTGACAGTTTATTATATTTTTCGTAAATAATGATATTATTTTCTAAACTAGTAAACTATTAACACACTAATTTTGTAGTTGTTAATTCACTAAGTGTACAGCAGCAATTGGTTCACTAAGTGTACAGCATGGCAATTTATGAAAGGCGATTAGGTAATAGTTGACAGTTTATTAAATTTTTCGTAATCGATCATATTATTTTCTAAACTAGTAAACTATTGTTATTATAATGTTGGTGCTGTTTTAATATCGGTTGTTGGCTGATGACACTTTGGATTTTGGACAGATTACTGAATATTTCGTGGATCAAGAAATATTTTTTGCAGGCCGGTGCCAGTTAGAGGACCAGCGGTTGAGATATAGTGCTCTAAATGACTTAGAAGTGTATGTTCATACTTTATCTAAGCAATACTTACTGAAGTGTTTAGTTTTTTATTTGATGTATTCGAATAAAGTCTTACTTTTAATTACACTATGAAATTTCAATTAAATCAATTGTAAAATTCACCAACTTCTAAAATTACGAAATATTTTACTATGCACTCTTTAACCCGTAGAGAGTTTCTTAAAATTGCCAAAAAATCCCTGTTCCGAATTTTCAAAAACATCATTTCCCCATTATTCATTCAGATCTGTTCCCTCAGCAATGAAGTACTTATTGTATTGAATTTTTTTAAAAAAAAGGATATTGGATAAATTGAGATAAAATTACTCTGCACATTTCTTTCAATATAAATACATTTATTATGCTTAGTAAAATCGCTGCCGTATATGTATTAACTATATTAATATTTGTTTAAATTTTGATCTTTTTATGTTTTATTATTTGGAAATCTTCTGGTTTAATTTTTGAAATTTACTATAGTAACCAAGCAAAACATTTTCAAATAAATGCAAATATTTTCTATTAAATACAAACATTTTCAATAAATTTTTGATATTTTGATTATACACTTACATGCATCTCCTCTATATTCTAGGATGGTTATATATTTAATAAGCACATAAACGTATAAACTATATCAATTAAATATTATTACAACAAATAAAGCAGTGCAATATTCAAATCAACAGTTGTTTTTTTAGCTAAGAATTACTATTTATTCTTCATTTATGGGTACTTTTTAATATATATTTATGTACTTTTTTATAAAATATTTTGAAGAGCTGCTTCTTTCTAACCATATGTTTAAAAAGTCTAATTTTGTAGATGAACGTGGTATATCTCTAAGGTTGGATTCTAAAAAAGCCTTATAACTACTCTGCGATTGATAATCCATCTCGAAAAGTCGAATCTAAAACTTTAGCTTCTATTGTGTAAAATTACTATAAGAAGATTTTATTTTGCATTCAAATAATTACATAGAAAAGGGTTCACACACAATTCTGATATCTCAATAAAATATAACATAATTTATTTGATCCAATAATGATATTAAAAAATTTATATATGATTATCTTGACTGATTATATTTGCAAAAAATTTTAATTTTATTTTCAAATACTTCCATGATACTGATCAGTTCTATTTTGAAAGACAATTGGAATCTTCATACATTAAAAGGATTTCAAGTATCATGAAGGCTGTAATCATTAAATTAACAATTATATAATGCAAAGAAAGGAAAAATTAACGATAACTAGCCAAAGTATAAAACCAAAATGATAATGTAAAAGTTTCAATTTCTTGCATTGAAAATGAGTCCCTTTATTAAAATATTAATATTAATTTAACTCTAAAGTTAAGTTCTATGTTAATAAATATATTTGACATTTTGTTTTCTAAAAATAGCAGTTTTATAAGGGTAATATATAAATATATGTAACATGCGAAGGAATTGAAATAATATTAAATAGTGGATCATAATTTTGGGAAAAAAAGAAATGAAGGCAATATGTTATTATTATGTAAGTAAATAATTTAAAACAATCTCAGTTATATTGTATTAAAACACTACAATATAAAGAAGTAAGTTTACAGACTAAAAAAAGGTAGATATTTAGTATCATATTGTATTTAATAATATTGCTCCTGTGAAATGAGAATTTCAAATAATTATACAAAGTAAGAAATATATTCGTTGGATGACACATAACACTTAAATTATTTCATGCAAATATACACAATATTTAAGTATACTATTCTTATAAATTTTTTAGCTGCCTTATCTCAAAAAAGTAAATTACCACAAATATTGAATTTAATATAGATGACTCTGATATTAATTTCACCATATAATATATTATGTGGATACTCGGTAATTCGGTTGTATTATATTTCTCTACATTTTCTGTATTTTATTTTCCATATTTACCAAATAAAGATTTTTATATTTTTAAATAAATTGAAAAATATGATGTTGTTGCCTATGACACTTGGACAAGCCAAGCTCGCTAGCCGACGGCTATGCAAAATTAAGTCAGAAGGTTGCGTTTTGCGTTTAATCAGAGCACCATGAAGGTGACAGTACGATTTTGCTCTAAGAACTTTTCCGATAAATGGCACCACCAGAGGATCCACTCCCACAATTTTGACTTTGATTTGGAGGAAAAGGAAATTTTCTCCAGACCATTACACCCTTGGTTACTGCTCAATGACCGAATACAGGACTTTCTATTTTCCAGACTTAACGAGTACGTATATCGATATCGCATGTACTCGGCAGGGTCTTTGGTGGCCTTGCGAATTGAGCCCAGCCAGAATGAAAGGTGAATACTTTAACCACTAGGCTATCACGGGTCCTAAGTAATACCGCAGTGGCTTGGTTGGCTAGGGTGTCATTCTCATTATCGGAAAGTAGTGAGTTCGAATTCCAATTTTACCGAAGATCCGTCATTTTCACTAAAGGCAGCATGTTCACTAAAACTGGGCATGGTCACAATGTCTTCCAAGTGAAATGATACCTCTGGTGGTGGCAGGCAAAGTATTTGGGGTCTTCTGATTGGTCCTTTCTTCAAAATCACGAAGGCTTTACCTAGCCGCTTCTATCTAACACGTAGAGCTCAACTCAGGTCTAGGTACAGGGAAGCATGCTGGTGCTATTCTCTATATATTGCTAACATTAATTTTGTTGTAATTATAATAGCTCCTTTAATTATATCTTATATCAGATATACATTTATAGTATTTCCTTCTTCAAAAAATATTTTAGATGGAACTTTTTTTAAAAATTTTCATACATATATATATATATATATCTAATGGGAATTAATATTTGAATTTAAATTTTATAAGTACAAATGTTCTCAATGCATATGCTTAAATTTACCAGCCCTTAGATCTACTTGAGTACTAAAGAACGTAATTTACTGTGGTTAACTTCCATCCATAAATTGAAATTGCCATTACAATAAATTTAAAAAAAGTAATCCTAACAATCCCATTAGTTTATTTATTAGAAAACGAGGAATATTTTTTAGAGCTTAGATTGTTACAAGTCTTAAAATACTTTAATGTATATTATTATTTATATACATTTTGCATAAATGCATTTAATAACTTTATCTGAAATCTTTTAGCTTCATTCATTCGTGTAGAAGGTTAAACGCGTCATTATCTATTAGCAAAATAAAAGCAATAATTCCCGCTGATTTTCCTCTGGGCAAAATATTCAACAGTATAACTGACAAATTAGACAGGTTGTGATGTAAAAGACAAGGTACTGCATTCTTAATCAACCGGCATTAATTTAATATTCGTGAAAAGCCACTGTAGTGAATGCAAGCCTTATTGACGAATGAGGTTAGTTTTTCATGGGCACTCCTCTGGCCTCTTTCAATCTTGGTGCAATGTCTCACCGTACAGCAAGCCAACAAGAGCTGCTTATTTCCTTATTCCCCGATGAAAATATTCGAATCTCAACTTTTCTTTCCTTTTCTCAACCCAAAACCTTTTCCCATCCAGATGAAGAGGAGTTCAGATGGGTTAATTGTTGGATATTTATCACTCCAAGGCACAGAAATCTCTTGAGAAGGTGTGTTGGAGGAAATAAAAAGACACGACGCGTAATTCTCGTCCATTAGCAGGTAGAGAACAGCTTTTCTCGGGCACACGGTAGGTTAGTAGTTATTGCTTGACCTTTGTCCGTTTCTCTTGAGAATTACTGAGTCATACATCACTCACCTTTCCAATCTATAAAGGTCACTTAGAGTTGGGTTCAACATGCCAGATTTGAAAACAATTTGCACGTGCTCGATCTTATTGATACTTAGCAAACGTCACAACAAATGTTAAGACTTGATTTCCTAGCAGCACTGAAGACGTGGGGTTGTGTCAAATTTCCTTTGCAATATTAACTGAAATTTCAAGCCCTAAAATATACTGCAAGGATCTTGTAAGCATCCAGATTTCTAAAAAGAGCATTTTATATACGTTTAATATTTCAATTTGGTTTTATAACTTATATTTTTTGATTAAATGTTATAATCTTTCCTTCCTATATAATGGTCTAATAAATATTTGAACAAAATCTCAAGTAACTGAGAAGAATAAGATTTTATATCATGTAAATTTTTAATATAGTCAAAAATTACTAGTTAAGATTTTATAATCTCAGATATACTGCGTATAAATCTTCTGAAAGAACAATAGAAAATATAATTTATTTTGAAATAAATTGCATTATTCAAATATTTCATAGAAAAAAGAATAAAAGTCAGTTTAAATAGCCTTACATGAAAAAGAAAATTTAATTCAATTAAATGTTTATATGGAGAGAAGTAAATAATTTAGGAGAGATAAACACATCAAAACTAAATAGGTGTTTCCTCGATTCAGTCTTTTCATTCAACACATCAAAATTTATGACTAACCCTAAGTTACGATGAGTAAGATTAATTATTATCTCCATTCACCTTTGTAGCTCAAAAACACTTTTATAGCTTGTTTAAAATTCAAATAATGTTAGATATTATTTTCGAGCAACTCTTGCAGTGTAATAACTTCTTATTCCATAAAAATATTTTCTTTCGCACTATATGTCTTCAAAAATTAAAGGCTATTACTTTTATAAAATATTGTTTAGTTTAAATGCTGTTTTTGCAACTTTTAATATAGTACAATGTGTATAATACTATTAATCATTCAAATATTTAAATCTTTTATGAAGTATTAAGTTATTTAAAGCAAAATATCATAAAAATCATAAAATAAGCGTTAAAAATAATCTTATATTTATACATTAAAAGCATAATAAATTATATATATAAATATATATATATGTGTGTGTGTGTGTGTGTGTATGTAAACAAAAATGCTATTCATTAAATTAATTATATTCATTCAGTTTTTAAATTTTGGTTGATTTAAGTCAATGCTGCCAATAATAAGAAATTTTTTAAATATTATATGAAGGCTCTTTTTAAATAGCATAAAACTTATTCAAACTTTCCAAATTTTTTAAACAGATTAACCAAATTTGAAAATATATTCTTTGACAACAGTCGTATTTATTAATGCTTTCAAATTAATAAACGCTTAAGTGCATATTTACATGCATAATATTAGATACTATGGAAAATTTTGAGCCTTTATATTCAGAATTTAATGAAATAAAAATTTAATATTTTCAAATAATTAATATTAGTCAAAACTAAGGACAAATGTAATTATCAGGAATACTTTTCAGTTGTCGTATCTCTTAGTAATCATGAGTAACATTTAGAATGTTTTTGAAATTTGAATTCGAATTTTGAGAGTGAAATTTGTACTATGAAATTACAGATGAAGATAATGTGAGCAATAGAATTCAGTAAATTATTATATAAATAAGAACATGACTAAAGTTGTTCATTACGTATTCACATATAAAATATTATTTTCTTTAGCACTTAAATAACTAAAATTATTAATGAATACAAAATATCTGTTTTATTGAATTGATCAGACAGTTAATCTGACAAATTTGTTACATATTTAATTACATAAAGTATTATAAATATTTAATTATTATTACGCTTTATTTAAGTAAAGTTGTAATGAATTTATCTGATTAAAAGTTACCTAATGTTTTACATTAAAAAAATTTGAATAAAATATTACTGAGAAAAACTAAACTAATAGAGATTTTTAGAAAATTGTATATTTTTATTTCCAAAATTTAAAAATGCAATTTAAAAATAAATCTCAATTCCTAAATGAAAGATTAATGCATTTTTTTGTATTTAATTATACAAGAATATATAAAATGAAACATTTTATTTAATTCTGTCGCATCCACCATACTCTCCGCACCTATCACCATCTGATTATCACTTGTTTCTGTCTTTACAAAATTTCTTGCAGGGCAAACAATTCAAGAATGAAGAAGATGTCAGACGTTGAATTTTTGGCCTCTAGAGATAAGACATTTTTTAAAAATGGGATATACAAATTGCCATCACGCTGGCAAGAAGTCATAAATAATGATGGCCATTATATTATTCAATAAAGTTTATCCAAGGTATGAAAAAATGTATTCCTTTATTTCATTCTAAAACGGACAGAACTTTCCGGTAGACTGTATATATATATATATATAGGAATAAGGTTTTGTGATTGATTTTATATTAAATCCACAGAATTTTATTTAAAATGATCATTTAGATCATTTAATTGCAATGCAGTGAAATAGAAAGATAAGAAAATATTTAGGTTTACTACTTTTTAAATTAAAATGCATAATGCACATCAACATATTTAATTTATCAGAAAGAAAGAGAATAAATTCGTTTATTTAATGAGTTAGAATCCATTTTACAATCTTATTAATGTTACAATATCATTTTAAGCAAAATAATGAAGATTAAGAAATATTTTTCAACCTCTTAATAAAACTCATCCTTAACACCCATTTTTAGACCTAATGCTTTATTTTTTTTTCACATGAGGATAATAGTAAATTTGAAATATAAAGGTAAATTCAGCTGGCTGAAATATATAAGCATTGTTATACATTATATTACAATATCATTTTATGTAGAATAATGATGATCAGGAAATATTTTTCAACATTATATTAATCTCTCTTGACAAAACTTATCCTTAACACCCATTTTCAGACATAATGCTTTATTTTTCATTTTCCATGACGATAATAATAAATTTGAAATATAAGGGAAAATTCAGCTGGCTGAAATCTAAGCATTGGCTATAAGCAGCCATTCATCAAGCTCTTAATGCAATTCAGCAGACGTAAATCTCATCTGGGAGGAACAGCGCGACAAAGGTGTAAAAGAAACATTGTGTATTCCGGAGAAGTAGCTGTCATTATTGCTCGGACCTTTTCTTCATCGCAATGACGCCCTCTAACCCTCTACAAAAGGCGTTATCATCGCAGGGGAGTGGCCAGAATTAAGTTTGACCTTTAGGAAGCATTACTTACCACAAAGACCGTTCCTAATTTTCATTATCTAGTCTTGTGCAGAATGCGATACCATGGAGAGGTCGAACGGAACTAGCTAATGTCTAAAATGAAGTAGGGTTTTGAATAAAGAAACAGCTTCTTGGCTATCCATCATATACTTTCAGCGGTTTTTCCTCGTCACAACATTTTACTTAATCCAGTGAAAAACTCCATCTTTTAATTTAAATCTTTATATATATATATATATATATATATATATATATATATATATATATATATATATATATATATATATATATATATATATATATATATATATATATATATACATTTTAAATAGAATTATAATAAAAATATTCTTTTTAAGTAGATTTTGCAGTTTAGTTATCTATTCAAGCAAGTTTTCATATATACATACATATATACATATATATTACATTAAAAGTGACTTAATATAAAAAAGCTCATTAATGAGAATATTTGATATTAAGAAGAAAAGCGTAATTTTTTGTGAGATGGTGAATAGAGAGGACCTATCAAATTAAGTGAATTGAATACTGTGATTTTGGATGGACTTAAGTGATAAAAAATCAACAAATAAATACCAGAATACATAAATTAACAAAATAAAAAAATCAATTAAATTTAAATAAATTTAGAATACTAAGTAATATGTACCATACATTCAAAATTACGCAAATAGAAATGAAACCATTTATGAAAAGTTAAATGATATGGAATTGAGAATACATAAGACATTTATTTAATAAAATAATGTGAATATTATTAAATTAAAATCTTTAAATGATCAAGTAATAATAAAATTACATACACGAACAAAATATATCAAAAAATTAAATTAAGGAGATGCGATAAATAAAAATTTTGATGAATATTAAATCAAATTGAATTTAAGTAACATAAATTTAAAAAAGTGAAAATTTATTAAAACTATTTAAATAAATGTGCTGCCATCTATGAGACAAAATTTGAAAAATAATAAACCACTACATAAATTCAAGTTGTATCTCCAGGAAAGATGTCTCATTTAATACAAGATAACTCTCTAGTTGAATGCAAAACAATACAAGTCAATTGATATCTCACTCCAGGAATGAACAAAGATATCAAAGTCAATAAGCTTTCTTTGCAGTGAGGAAGATGAGAAAACCTATTGCGTAAGATAGATACTTCAATAACTGTCAATAATCACTGACATATATTGTCAAAGTTCATCTGTTATATTATTAGGTAGAGTGTGCCGGACTAGGGGTTCTCTAGTTATTGACTTCACATGTTCGACAGAAGATAAATCAGGTGAATGAACTTGCCACGTGACAATGAAATATATTGTGTTGAGAAGAAAGCATGAATATTGACTGTGATGTGTCATAATGGATTTTCCGAAAATAAAAGTTTGTAAAATTTCTAAGATATAGTTCTATTTGATAAGTGTGTCAGTAATGGGTATTGAGTGTGTGTGAGTGTGGAATCCAATATCATCCCAAACCTTGACACAGTTTTTAGGACCAGTATTACGATACATAACAAAACAGTTGAGTATCCTGTCTCCACACTCCCTTCAAATTCTAATTCGATTATTATGGAATTGCAAGTGGTTCATTCTAATAAACAATATCATTGACATTCGAATGTTTATCAACTTCTCTCAGAGCTCCGTAACAAATTTTAACTCTTGTGGCTTCAAGTCAAAAATTTTTGTATGCGTTTTTAATGTAATTTTAATTTATTGATGAACCTTTGCAATAAAAAACTTTAACTTAACAGAAGAAGGTTAAACCTTATAGAGATCACTATCCTATTGTGTCTAGTATGAAAATTTAGGATAAGCTAAAATGTTATTTTAAAGTTATTTAAATCAAATTACTATTTTATCTGAATAGTAAATGAAACAGCTACAAACTATTCAAATTATCTAAATTTTAAGGAAAATTATTGAAAATCATTTCGAAGTATTTCTTTAAGCATTTATTAATAATTTAAAGAATATACCTAGAAATGCATCATATAAAATATATTAATTCCAAAAATGTCCATTTAAGTATAAAGAATAATTTAAATTAGTGGAATAGGTAAAAGCTATTTCTGGGGTTCTAAGTTAATTTGATATTTTTTACCAGGTTTAGCTTACTATTTTGAAATTAATTTCTCATAAAAATATCATTAGTAGGCGTAAAAAGAAAAGACTTATTTAAAGTAAATTTTTTATATATATATTTCTTATTTTCACATGTATTATTTTATCTTCTGCATTTAAAAATTCAGAAAGTCTCAGATATTTCCTACTTTAAAAATTGATATTTAATAATTGAAAGATGTTGACTACTTTAAAAATTGAGATTAAAAACTATCTATTCCTACACGATAAATATTTGAAGTTACACCTATAAAGATACAACATTTAATTTTAAAACATCCATGACTTTTTCTATTAAGTGTTATTAAAATTGATTTAATCCTGCAGTGTTATTGTTTTGATTGGCTTAAACTTGAAATTACCATAGAATACTTACAATGTTTGCAAACACGATCAAATATGCATAAAATGAAATTGCTTGGTTTAAAATTAAGACGTAATGTTTACACATAGCTGTCTTAAAATTATTGATGTTCTCTTGTGTCATCTAAGCTGGCATCATGGGGTGTGCTGTTCCACTTTTCTGATGAAACCATAATTTGATGTGGAGTCCAATTTCCTTAGCACACATAAGCCTGTTTATTGGGTAGGCAACCATTCACAACCCATTCATACAAGGAAAGGACAAAGACAGGATAGAGAGAGAAAGTACATCCATGCTCAAGCTGGGATTCAAACTCAGGACCTCCCTATCCGCAATCAGGCACTCTGACCACTAGACATGATGGGCGGCAAAGTTATTAATAATGGATGTATATCAATATACTGCCAAAAATACATTAAAAAAGGAAAATTATAAATATATATGTGTGCATATGTTATCATTACCCTTTAAAATGAAGAATTTTGTCTTCATAATTTATCTTAAAATAACCTTAAAGGAAATTGTTATAATTGAAAAAATTAAATAAAAATCGAAAACCTATTTTAATTCAATTTGGCGATTAAAGAAGTAAGCCTATAATCCATAATTTGACTACACATGTAATACGACACTCCGTTTCCCAAATAAAATGAGTTTGCAATTACTTCAGTAATAATTGATGTACTTCCAAGATTATGTTTTATTCAAAATATGTTTGTTTAAATGGGAAAACTTAGCAATTTCAGAAATAAATTAAATTTGAAAGAAGAGTGTCAGATGTATGAATTCCAACTCCACCTATGATTATTCGTAAATCCGGTCCCATGAGGCAATTCGTTGTAACTGCATGAATAAGGGCAAGTTTCTACATTTGTTATTGCAGAGATTATGGTTAGTTCGGAGTGAAATGTGAAATATCTTTTATTTTGGTAAGTGGTTCAGTCGTTTATTAAGAAATGAATCGGTAATTGAATGCAAAATGATCTTAAAAATACGTTTCCTGCTTTTTGATGAATGGCAAAGTGCGGGTGTATCCTATACTGTATCTAAACAAGTATTTTGCTTCTTTATGTCTTTTTCGTATGGACTTTATCCTTTATTCTTATAACAGACCAATATGCGTACGTGATTATTCATTCAACTGATGAAATTTGAGAAACATTGTGGGTGTAATTGATGGGCGTGAAAATGGATCTTAACATTGAAGGCTTGTGTTATTTCTGTTGTTCTCTTTTGGGAGGGTATGAAATATGGACAAAGAAAGAAGGACTCTTACCAAATTTAAGAATAATCAACCAAGATCCCAAGAAATATTTCAATATGTCATATTAAAATACTTCTTGTATATATTTCTATTATAAGGAAGTATATTTTATCATGTTATAGAAAGAAAAATTAAACCAAGAAATGTTTTTCTCTATTTTAGAATCGACAACAATCCATCTAGTAAATAAATAACTAAACATTTAGAATTATAATGTTTTTTTATAAATGTTTTCTTATAGATATCATGCATTTTTAGAAAAAAGTACACGCCTTGGATATATATATATTATGCCCGATGATTGTTTATATAATATTTTTTTGCTATGTGAAAAACTGAAAATACCTCAATCTAATACATTCTTTTCAGAGTAATATGTATATGAAGCCCTTTTTTTAAATTGTTTAGTCACAAAAGCTTCAAATTATTTATTAATCAACGCAAAATATTTTTTATTTTAGTTTTTAACTGAGTGAATAGGTTAACATACTTTCTGATATTTCTATTTTTAGTTCTTCCTTAGTAATTAAGTGAGAAGAAATGTGCAAATTAGAATTCTTAAAAATTTTTAAACTTATAAATTAATTACAAATTTAAGTGCTGGTATAATCATTATTCAGAATGCTTAGTATAAGAGTCCATAAAAAATTTTCTCAGAAGATTGAAAAAGCAATATGTGATTTGATTTCTGCTAAATTTAGTTCATTTCTTTGATACGCAGAAAAGAGTATATTTCATATGAATATACACAGATAATTTCAAAATGTGTAACTCTAATTGATAACATGAATATTTAATTCAAATTGGAGTAAATTTTTCTCAATATTTGTCTTAAATATTAAAAAAAAATTTCCTTATGTATTGGGAAATAGAACAAATTTATTTTTGAAATTCCTAATCCACTTTTCAAGCTATTGATTTATCCAAATGACCAAAAGAAGCAGTGGTTTTTCTTATTACAGAAATAAAAAAGGAACTTTCAACAGCAAATGTTTTACCAATTAAGTCATACAAAAATTAAGGAAAAAAATCTGAGTCATAACTTCTCTTAATGGATCATAATTGCTCAACTAATATGAAACTTGCATGCGAGGACATAAATAGAATAAGAAAAAAAAAACATTCTGTAGAAGCAAGGAGAGGCAGAAATTGGCATTGAATAAAAAACATAATAACTATACCT
Source organism: Latrodectus hesperus (assembly GCA_037975125.1). Lineage (NCBI taxonomy): Eukaryota > Metazoa > Arthropoda > Arachnida > Araneae > Theridiidae > Latrodectus > Latrodectus hesperus. The sequence continues at coordinate 75,216,772 of CM075860.1, read as the reverse complement.
GTAAGAAGCCCAACAAGGAAGAAGCAAAGCGATTCGATTGTGTTTATATCAATCGAAATTAATACAGCGTTATCACGTTACGAAAAGCAAGCCGAGTTACACGAGGCGACATTAAACGTGGTTGAAACATCTGTTTTGTAATTGGTCCTAATCACCGGCTACCGTTTGCAAGAAGATCGTAATCAACTTCTTCAGCAGAAGATCGTGTTTGACTGTTGCTTGCTCTTTTTTTTTCAGCTCTTTTTTTAGAGTCAAAAAAGAGAAGCCAAGTTGTTAATGAGGATTTAAATCATATACATTGAGAGGTGCTTAGAGTTATTTAAGCAATATACGACTAAGGTAAATTCCTTTGAAACCATTCTGAATCTGATCAAATTAAATTTGCTGTAGTGTAATTATAGCGCAACATTATTACTTAATTGTCTCAGGAGATTTCAAGACATTTTTATTACGTAAATAGAGAGAGTAAATGTTCAGATCACTAAGAGGGGATAACTAATAGCAAATAATGTTATATCTATTAATAATTATAAAAAGTATATATCTGAAGAGAAAAAGTTCAGACAAGATTAACAAATAACATTTAGAATTTAAATTATTTTATTTTTCAGAAAAAAACATTTGATTATATTATAATAAAAATGTTACTTAAAAAACATGTATACTAAATATACACATAAAAATTTCAGTTTAAACTACGTAATTTTTCATAAGTTACTTATAAATATTTCTGTTGCGTAATGATTAGCATTTCCTCACTTTTCAAAACTAGGCTTTTAAGGAAAATGTCGGGTATTTTTTCCACCAAAAAGATGGAATTTTAATGCTTATTTTATTTATTTTAGCATCGATTACTTTAATTGTCTTTGTCCCGCTTATCGTAGTCATGTTTAATAAAACAATCAAACATTTCGGATCATCAATTATTGCCTACCATATGGGACAACATAGTAAAGTTTAGATTTAAACTTTTTTACCTTAATGATATAAAGCTAAATCTTTAAGAAAAAACACATCCATTGCACCACTAAACTAATTATTTCTCAAATACAATAATTCATTCAAATTATATGAACATATCTTATACCGTTACAGACTTAAATGATGTACATTTAAATGCACAGTAACAAGAACTTTAAAAAACAGTAAAATTGAGATTACTGTTTATTAAAATTGGACTATTATATTTGATGGGTGTTGTTTTTGCAAAGATTAATTGAAAATGTATTTGTTAATAATGCTCTCTCTTATCTGAACTAAGAGAAGAGAATTTTATGGGCTACCGATAGTATGATTAGTTGAACAAATGTAGTTTCCAAAATATTAGTTGAATGATATGGTAGTTACTTGATTTTGATTGCAGTATATCCAAAAACGGATTGACAACTGTTATTATAATTTTTGAGATCAACAAGATACAATTAAGAGAGATAACAACTAAAGCAAAACACCCATTTTCACCCCAATACTTCAGATATAGTTTCCTTAAAGTAAATTGTACTTAGTACATATCCAGTGGTATTAAACTGATCCATTCCTATATGACTTGGCGATTTTTGGCTTATTTTTTAAAGTCAATTTTTTTAGGAATGAGCCAAATATTTCCTCTTTTCAATAAGAAGGTCAACATAGGTAATGTTACTTGGATTGATTTAGGTGTTGAGTAAATTGTATAGTATTTGATTGGTTGAACGAAATTTTCTGTAGCTTACGGCATACATGTTGAGCCAAAAGAACCAGTAATATGATCCAACTAATTAAAAAACTGATGTAACACACAAGGTGTCTATTTAAGAAGCAAATTGTTGATAAGCTGCTTATTTTAAGTTGCTTAAGTTGATAAGACATATTATAAAATATTCTGATTGTATATTTACGACTTTTTGTAGATGGTAGTATTACTTGCCGTTCAAATTATTTACATGCCGTTTCCAGAAAGATTACTTTCAACTACATTATAGACAACTTAATTGACAATGCTTAGAAAGACATACATTTGAACCCTACTAGAAAGATAATCTTCATCTATCTAGGTGTATGACCGACGTAGTTGATCAGATGGTGCACTTTTAATAAAATCAACAACATTTAGTATAAAAACAGAGATTACCAGTTTGTTTTATTTTAATACTAAAGGTATATTTTTTTGGTTATAGATAAATCTAGTTTCTATAAAAATTATCAACACACGTCATTGGGAAAAGAAATAAGACTATAACATATATTTTATTTATTATGCTATTTTAAACAGAAAGAAATTTATAGTAAGGATTATTCTAATATAATAATGTAATGTATAAGATCATTAAATTTTTGAAGCTACACGTTGTGCTTAAATAATATGTTTTATTTCAATTACTGTAAATCCAATTTTCATCATTGCCTGTAATAGAGATATCGAATTAACTTTCTAGAGCCATGCGCAACATTCTAAAATCCTTATAAATTACATGTTATGATACATATTTCAGAGACCTATATAATTGTTTTGTGGCATTTTATTTTTTAATGCCGAATTTTCATTATTTATTTTATCTATTAAGAAGTCCGAATTTATTCAAACAGAGAGTCAAAGGTAATAAATTCATTAAATCTGAAACATGTCACTCACCTAAATTTCCAGTGAACAAAATCTTAATTTGAGGTAACACAAGATTTAAATTTTATTTATATGTTGTTGTTGTTGTTACATATGGCCAAAAGGAATCCAATCCATCAACAACTGGCCACTCACAAACAAACACAAATACACTATATGATAAAAATTATAAAAATTCTAAAATCCAAAATTCTAAAATCTAAAAGTCAAAGTTTAAAAAGCTAGAGGAGGAAGCATGAAAGTGTTCAGGACATGCGATCCCTGGCGATCCAGTATAGCTTGCAAACATCACCGCTTTGCTGAAATGCAGAGTCAAGTCCCTGACAGACGAGGAGGTGGTCTCTATTCATATTGTCTGTCTTTCAGATAAGGCAAAGACTACTAGTCAAGATGCCGATATTCTTCAGGTGTTCAGCTAGACAGTCATGTGTTCAATTCAAAATTGGCCACAGCTTCTTAACGTGGTCTGTGACTGAATTTTTTCCAGTCATTTTTAAATTTTATTTATATTTTTTAATAAGATTACTGCTTTAAGAGTATATTTATATAACACTGATTTTTCAAATTCTATTACCTATTTTATAATTGATGTTCGAATTGTTCCTATGTTCATCAAATGACTTTTATGTTCGCTTTTGACGGTCACTCAATTTACTACAAATACTTCGACGCCTCTTAACTTCTTACATATCACCTATATTTAAAAAATTGCTCACAACATTTAGAGAGTGATTAATTTTCTTTGCGATTGTGACCTATTTGAATAGCCTTCTTCCTTTAACATTCAAATTTTCGCTCACGCTTCTATCGAAAGCCCGATGTTACGTCTCATTCTATACCTATCGATGAATAATAAGTGTTTGAGCCAAGATGTTTTGAAATATTTGGTATCTAACATACCAGAGACAACAAACTGCTTCTTTTAAGCACTTTAGAAACAAAAATGAAGTGGTAGATAGCTGAAATTCTAGATTTAAAGTAATTGTCTTTAACAGCATTTCCACTCAAAATGTTGGATTTTTTAAACTAAATGATGTAAATACTCCTTAAATTAGTTTTTCTTTGAAAGTTTTTTGCACAAAATGATTGAATACAAAAATTTTAATTCAAATAAAGTTAGTACGAAAAAATATCACGGGCATTTATATGAAAAATAAGTGAATTTTTAAGTGTCTTTAATTGCATTTCCATCAGTGTACTATTTTTGCATTACTTTCAACAATGATTTACCAGTAGCAACTTTGTGTTTATCATCGTGGTCGGTAGCATTTTGAGTACCGAATCTGATATGCTATGAAATATATGATTGTTAGTGTTTCTGCCATTATTGTATGGTACTAAACGTGTAATAACAAATGTTAAGATCTGCATTTATATAAAACATCCTTCAAGTATTCAAAATATATATTTGTTTGTGTTATATAGTTTTACGTTTTATTAAAAAATATAAGATGACTAATATTTTATATGACTAATATTTTATATTTTATATTATGACTAATATTATAACCATTGTTGATTAATTGGTTGGTTACTTGTTCTATGGTAAATTTTGTTTATAAAATATAATTTAATTAAATCAGATGGTTTAAAAGGGATTCAGGTTAGCTTTGAATATTCAGCTGTAGGTGGGAGTAAAACCAATGAAGTAAACAAAACGACTAATGGATACCTTGAAATCTGTCTTTATAATACTCATAAACAGTTAGATCGCAGGCATCATTTACGTATCGTTGCATCGTAATTCATTGACTACTTCAATGTTTATTCGTTATTCACTTCCCATTATACTTTTCTTAATTTGATCTCAGATGTATTATTCTATGGTAGAAAAAATCATATGTGCACTTATTATTTTATGTTTAATTGTGTAATTGTGTTCAATGTATTTCATGTTAATTATTTTAGATACATAAGGATAATGTTGGTGGTTATTTTTATCTTTCAATTTAAGTATATTCACAATTGAATTTTCAGAGCAAAACAAATCCCAAATTCTGAAAAATATGATGAATTTTAAATCTTATTTGGGAAACTAAGTACATCTCCTTCATTTGATTGGTAAGTAAAAGAAATTGATTTTGAATTTTCTTCTCCTAATAAATATTTACCGATTCGTGTGATACTTTCCGATTCTATTTCAAAATTAGATGAACATGTTTGGAAACCAATAAAATAGTTGGATGTTATTGAATTTTATAGAAAAAAAAATTCCAAACATAAATATATTTAAATGTAAATTAAGACTTACTTTTATATATTAAGTAATTAAGGTTAATTACTATTTGGATTATATTATTTTTAAATACAATTTCTAATAAATGCTTTTGAATCGAAATTGCCTTACTCTATAGTTGGTTACCAAAATAATAATAAAAAAAGATTCATAAAGAATCTTATTACTATATTGTAAACCTGATTTTGGCATATAATGCAACTTGTATTTGCCTAGAAATCGATTCGTACTTGTTATAATAAGTGTTTAGAGGAATATTGTATTATTTTTAATTTAAATATTGTGAAAGTTCTGAGATTCTAGCGGGGGGTATTGATTTCTGATTGAATACCTTAAAATAAAATATAATTGTCTAATTATATTGATATTAGGTGAGTGTGTGGGCCATGGTAGATGCTTAACTTCATCCTCATGTTCATCCAATAGTGATTTTACAAGTCCCGCTACATGCATAGGTGCCTTGATATCCTGGAAAATTCAATTTACTGCTGGAAACAAAGTCAGCATCATGGAATGTATCTGATCAGCAAAATTTCCTCCATGTACCTACTTAGTTATTCTTTTTTTAAAGGCTATATATGTTACAATAGAAATCACGATTTGAATATTTGAAATATTTACATAGTATTACCAATTCTGACATGTGTGGTTGATCTCAAGCTGCTCAAATGAAAAACAGGTACTGACAACTAAGTAATACATTAGGTTAGGGAATAAGTTCTTCGCGTTTTTACCAAAGACTTTTAGTTAAACACAAAACTATAATTATGTCAATAAGTTAATCAATTATATATATTCGCCATTGCTGCTTACAACCTCATCCCAACTCTCGACCAATTTGTTGATGCCATTCCGCCACTGATGCACTGGGAAATGCTTGAAAAAAATGCTGCAGTCAACAAGGAGCTCTACATTGCCTAGCAACACCACGTGAATGAGGCTATTCGACTGAAAAGACCTGATCGACATGGTCAAACCGTACTCCTTCACGACAACACCAGTTCCCATGTTGCACAAGTTGTCAAACCCGCACTCCAAGAGCTTGAATGGGAGGTCTCTCAGCATCCGCCATATTCACGGGGCCTTGCACCGACCGATTACCATCTTTTCCGCTCTTTGTCAAACCATATGAAGGGCGTTACCTTCGATAACAAAGAGGTCCTTAAAAACTGGCTCAACAACTTCTTTGACACCAGATCAGGCGATTTTTGGCGGAACGGCATCAACAGATGGATCGAGAGGTGGGAAGAGGTTGTAAACAGCAACAGCGAATATATAATTGATTAACTTATTGATATAATTATTGTTTAAATAAAAGTCTTTGGTAAAAACGATACGAACTTATTCCTCAACCGAATAGAAACTGGCACTAACAACTAAATAATAATGAAACAGGTACCAACAACTAAACAAAAAAGAAACAAGTTCTAACAATTAAGTAATAAAGAAAAATGTACCAACAACTACGTAATATATAAACAGGTATTAACAACTAACTAATGACATAAATGTAATGTAAGGAAAATATTATATTTATTTTTTTCATTTCTATTAGAATTTAATCTTTTAAAAAATAATGGAGGAAGTCGAAAATGTTTGAATTTAGCATTATGATATTACAAAGCATTTAACATTTTGTTTCACCGTCATTAATATATTCATAGAATTATGTTGATGGCTATGAAATTAATGATTAATTAATTTTGAGAAGTAACTTATAATTTAAAATTCATTTATAAATTCGAAATAGAAATTATTTATTATTACTCTTACATTAATTGGATAAGTTAGATGAAAGTTTCTGCATTAATAATTTTCTACGCAAGATAATTAACTATTTTTCTCGTTAAAACAGCTAAATGGATTTCATTATCATTGCATGACTAATTTTATCATCATTGAAAAATAATTTATAATTACAAAAAAAATGGCGTGAAAATGTAACTATTTTCAACATCATTGTCAAATATTATGAGGAATTAATGTCATTGCATATAAATGATGAAAATATTACGAAAACGGTTACTTACTACATATTTTTAAGGAAAAAAAGTATTTGTTACGTAATTATAAAAAAAATTATTATTAAAAAAACATTTAGCATTTAACAGTGAGAAGGAACTCTATACTGTACTTATTGGTTATCGGGTTGGTACCCCTCAATCATTCATATTTATTCTTTTTTAAAAAAATTACAAAATAAGATGTTTATACATACACTGGGTGGTGCTTGCTTGCTTGTCGCTCAACGGTCATTTTTTGCACACGAGGGCTAATTTGACCGGGACCTACGGTTTAATGTGGATTCCGAACCACTACAAACATCCATGCCCAAGGTGGGATTCGAACCCACGAACTGTTGAACCGAAGGCAAGAGCGCTAACATTCTGCTGCCAGCTCGGCAAACTGGGTCGTGGTGGTGATACTAATCTCCATCTGGTCTTGTGGAACTAGACCAGATCCATGAGATCATAGATAGCCAAAAAGTCCAAAAGCAGATGTGGACTTTCACAGCCTCTTCACGAGAAAACTTCAAGCACTTCAAGATGTGTTGCGGGCAAAACGGAGCATTGTCGCACTTGGGGCATAATGGGTATTTTCTTTCCCCGTCCTCAAAGATCATACACTTCAAGTGGCCAGTAGAAAGTCGAGACAGTGTCGTCTGATGTACTCAGAAGCCCTTAAATGTTGTGGCGGCTCCAGGATGTCTTTGGAATTACCAAGGGTGAGCAGGAGGATCAGTCCAGGTTTTAGAAGTAAGTTGTTTAGTAATGGAAGAGATCTCTGATGGTGTTAGTGCCATGCGATCTTCCGGGTTCAAAGGATTACTGGCGATAGCCTTTGCAAGGTCGTCGGCAACTTCATTAACAGGCAGACCAACATGCAAGGGGACCCACTGGAGGTGAATTGGGTGTTGAACTGAAAATACATAGACTTTTTAAGTATATGTCAGAAAATTAAAGTACAATATTTTTTTGTACAACAAGATATCTGTCAAAAAGAATCTGGAAAAATGATGCATTAATACATAATTGAACATTTTAAGAATGTAATAATTGGTTATAATACTTATATATACATACGATTTGAAACAATTTGATACTTTACACTTTAAGTGACTACCGTTAATGGTATATACAACTTGCATAGAATCAGGAGAATGAAGATGGGAAAATAAATGTTCTAATGTGATTATAATACATAATGTTAAAATTGTCCATTGTTTATAAATGAATGAGTTTCTTATGTGAATTCCAAATCCGATGATCTTAATGGTTCCAAATCTGCCGTGGGCTGTCTCTTCTGCAATTATTCCGCAATCTAATCAGTGAACAGTTAGCACAGTTTCCCAATGTAATTCTTTTCTCCCAAAAAGAACTTGAAAGGCCAAATTTTAGAGAAGCGATGGATGGCATATTAGCAGGTTTCTTTAAATGTTGGTGATTCGTGAGGGAGAAGCTCAGCAGATAGTGGTCAAATGTTCTTTCGATACCACACATGCGCAGGTATGTCTTTGTTTTTATAATTTTTTTTAAAAAGCAGCAAGTAAAAAAATTGCTTTTCTCAAAATTATAATTCTATTGTATACGCAACTGTTAGACTCAAAACAATTGAATGTGCTGTGGAACAGTGAAAAACACTCTTGCCCCCTTTAAAACTCAAAAATAAAAATTTACATAGATAATTTTTAAGAAGGATTTTTTCAGAAAATTCCCAAATAACTCCTATTTTTTAAAACTATAATTCAATGGAGAAACCTATCATATTTAAAGAGAAATACAGGTAAAAAGTGCTTTTGTACATACTTAAATTCAAAAGAGAAAAGAAGAAAATCAGGAAATTGACTTAAGGTTTTTCAAAGATTTCAATATTGAAGTATACAGAATTGATAGCAAGTTAAATTTCAGATGAAAATTCATTTTGAATTCATGTTAATTACTCATTTTTTATGCATTTATTATTATATAAGAAGGACAAAACGATTCCAACGATTTTTTATTCAAAACGATTTTCAGAATATGATAAGTCGATACTAAAATGGTTCATTTTTTTACTTCTACAAAATCTCAATGAAAGCAAAATACAATTACTATTTTAGATTTCAATGTTTAAAGTTTCAATATAAATAAAAAAAAGTGTCGGAAATTAAAGACAATAAAATATTTGTTACTGTAGCATACTCACTAACATCGAACATGATCAAAAGCATAGTTACATGTGATTGAACAAATTACGTAATATCATAAAAAATTAAAAGAAATATGTTTACTAAGCACTCACACAGTGTTTTCTTTAAGCTATCTCTTATTTCACAAGAATCGACACATATAATTCATTGATTTTGTCTGCGTAAATTCCTTCGATTTGAAAATTTAAAAATTGATAACTTTCAAATTTTTTGATTCACTTGGAAAAATATATTATAATATCTAAAAAAATAAAAAATCACTTTAATGCATAAAAATGTAAACTTTTTGAATTGATGATTGAATAATTTTTACACTGAAAAATGTTTGGATGGAAATCTATAAATTTACTGAATATTTAATTTGAAATATATAGGGCTTGAAGGAATGTATGAATAACAATGCGAATATAGTTACAGAAAATATTTAGCTTTTACTAAAATATTAAAATTATACACAAAAAAATTTTCGGAAAAATGAAAGTAAATACATGCGTATAGTTTTTAAGTGTTATTTTTTTGTGTTAAATATTTTATCAACAGTTTCAAAATTTACCGCTCAAATAATTGGTCACAGAATTATCATGCTACTAGCTGTACATTTCTCAAATTTAAAAAGTACTAAATAAGCATTTATCTGAACATTTTCAAACTCTTCTTTTTAATTAAATTAATTAGGTTTTCGAATTTAAAAATTTACGAGTTTCGGTCCATTCATCCATCACACCTATTTGCAACTCCTCGATATGCAGAATCATATAGACATTTAATTGCATGCTTTTATGTACTATTTGTCATAAGTTTTCTACGGGTTTCATGTTTGAATTAAGTCTCTTGCCCAATGTAATATTTCTATTTTTTCAAAAATAATTTGTAATTGGTTTAAACATGTAACTTGCTCATATTACATATCTTGTCACATATATCTAGCTGAAATTACATATCTAACTTTCCTAAATGTTTACCAAAAAGTATCATGTATTGGTATTTTATTGATAAAAAATCAAGTAATAGATTGATAAAAATAAACTTAAAAGAGGAGTCAACTAATTTTTTTCAAATTTATATACGTCTCTTCAGTATAAAAATTTTAAGTAAACTTAAAATTACATTAATAAACAAATAAAACTAATAAAATAATTAAATCTAATAATAAGTCTAAATTAAAATAATTGTGCCCATACTCAGATTTAAATGTTTCATTTAACTAAGTTTATATAAGGCATATATAGTGCTAACTTTTAAGCAAATGTAACGATAAGTGCATAGTATCGCCATCTATATGCAAATGTGAGAAATGGAAACAAATACATAGTTAAGCATCACAGAAAATCTATTGTTTTAATATTTAAAAAATAATTAATGATTGTAAATTCAAACTTGGTGTCATTACATGGTTATTTCTTGGATAAAATTAGAATGTCATCAAAATTTTAATTTTAATTTTATTCTAAATTTCTTCCAGTACAAATGTGGATAAAACAAATATTAGCGGGCAAATATAACCGAAAAAATTTTAAAACACATATTTGAGACAATATTTGGGATCAATATTTTATATCTCAGAAATATATAAAATATCGGCACTGAAATTTGGAATTATTGGAGATCGAAGATTAGTCATCACAAAAGCTGCGAAATTTTTTTTCCGTGATTCAATTTTTATAAATTATGTCAGAATAATATACTTTAGTTTTTACTTTTTGTGCATCAAACTGCTATGAATATATCTCCTTGTTACAACTCGGGAAGACGGAACTTTACTCATATTTTTTTATCAACTTGGTGGGTATTGTGAAAATCTTGGCTAATGATTGCTCTAGTAAGTAAACTTTAGCCAAAGTTTTCAAATTATTGTCATTATACATTGGCTAAAGATTGCTAAATGTTAAAATCCTTTCTAAAGATTGCTGCTAATTTTATCATTGATGAGTATACGTTTTTATTTTATTTTTTATAATATTTAATTTTATAAAATAAATTTGAATTAATTTAATAAATACACCTTTTAATTTTATTATTAAAATATTGAACTAACTATTTTCTTTTTATAAGCAATTTTTTTATGAACATTTTTAAATGCGATTTGTGGATATTTAATTTATTTATATATTGGTATAGTTGAACATTATCTATTTTATAATATTATTCATCTTTATATAAAAATAATGTTTTATTATTGTCGATAACATGAAAGCTTATTTTTTGGACCTCCATGAAACTTAGAATAAGTCAGTTTTATTGCTTAACTTATTAAAATTTTTACTATAATTATATCAAAAGTTATTAAATGGACTTGGTGAACGTGTAAGTATGTATGTACATATATATATATATATATATATATATATATATATATATATATATATATATATATATATATATATATATATATATATATATATATATATATATATATATATATATATATATATATATACGTATATATATATGTGTGTGTGTGTGTGTGTATTATTTAATAAGTTGGCCCAGATTTCAATATTTTTCAAATAGCAAATGGGGTAGAAATTAGTTAAAAAAATAATTTTACAGTATGCAAATTTTTTCAAATTTTTTTATTAATACAAATTTTATTTTATAATTGGATATATAGGAATATAATTTATTTAATAAATTTTATTTATATAGTTAATTTAATTACATAAAAGTTCTAATTATTTGCTAAAAATAATTTAATGAAACTTCTGTGAATAAATTTGAATTAATTATATTATATGTAAACAAATTATGCGATTAAAGTTATAAATTTTTCACATTGACTTTCAGATAAATATGTATATATTATTTTACATCTTTCACTTAACGTACTAATATTAAAGAATATCAAGATTACTTTTGAGTAAAGAATACTTTTAAGTCAAGTAATCAATAAGAGAATGAAATAAGTTTCTATTGTATCTTATTTGATAGGAAGTTTTTTAGATTTGTTATCGCTGCCTGATACAAGAATTTTTATTTTAAAATATGACTTCATCTAGCATTCGCATTAAAACAATTTTTCTTGAAAAAATTTTCATCAAAAAATTTTATATTAATAATATTTTTGATGCATGAATAATTTTACTTTGACATTTATACTTATCTGAAATTTTAAAAATTTACGGTTTAATTAAACTTTGTTTATCTTTAAACATTTATAAAACATAATAATTTACCAAAATATGTCATTTTACAAAACCAATTTGTTACTTTAATGTACATGTTTTAACTATATTGTTATAAAATAATATTTATAGTTATTTTTTATTTTTATTATTCTAAAAATTATTTAATAATTTTTACTTTTATTAAGTATTTACAAAATTTTAGTTTGTAAATATTTAATATATATTATAAAATAAAATATACTTTCCAGCTTTGAATAACCTAAATTTAGTCATCAAATTGTTGCTTTAAGTACTTCTTCAAATATAATTTTAAGCAAAGTGTAAACTATTTATAAAAATACTATTGAAACATAATTTTATACGAATCGCATTTATGAGTAATTATTTGTAAATTTAGATTACTTTTAAGTTTTGAAAAAAAAGTTTAAAAAACTCTAATAAATAGTTTGTTATTATTCTGCTAGATGGCAGCACTAAATAAATACAAATTTGAATTTTCTATTTTTAAAGTGTGGCTTGTTAAATCAGAATTTATTGTTAGATGCCATGTATGACTAACACAAAAAAATATTATGAGATATAGAGTTAATTGATATGCACATATATTTAAAAATCGATTTTTTTATGCATGAAATATTTCCAGTAATAAAATGTTATTGATTATTATGAATTGATCCTAATATTATATCACGCTGTAACGAACCTAAAACTAAAATAACGAAAGTAAATGATTAGATTTGTAAAATGTTTAAACTTGTGTTATCTATATTTTTTTTTTTGAAATTGAATATGTTACAACGTATGTATTTTCATTATTTTGGTTATCTTTGGCACTGCAGTTGTTTTCCAGAATGTTTGAAAAGTTTTACAATGGGCTATTGTATATTATGTATATATATGTATATATATATGTATATATATATATATATATATATATATATATATGTAGATCTGAAATAGCAAGTTAAATATACTACTAGAATTAAACCAGAGAAAATATGCCGCACTTTTTAGGGAATCTGTTTTTAGAAGTAATAGAAAAAATGCCTTATTATGCACAAATCCAGCAGCAAATATGATATCATAATTATATTAACAACGAATATTAATTCTTAATGTAATGTATTAATTAATCGTATACCATAACTTAATTGTTCTGATTATAAAAATTCTGCAAATTGGCCGAATTAAAGTTTTTAGTTAGTTATTAAATAAATGTAACATTATATTAATTTAGAAATTATATATTATTGTAAGCATCAGAAACTTAAACTTTCTCCTTAAAATTTTACTAAGGCAGGAATACTCATTTACATGGTTTTTCTTTGCATATCTTTCAATTAAATCCTGTTTTTGCTTACCCTCCATTGAAAATATTGCATTAATGTTTTTAAAGCAATTTTTTTACCTTACTTTTTATGTTTTATTGCCATTTAAATAGTTTAAAATTAATTATAAGAGTAGTAAATTTGACGCTTTAAAAATAGGCAAACTTGATTATAATTATTTTTATTTAAAACTTATAAATTTTTCAAGTGTATTTTTATTTTTATTTTAATTGCTACTAAATTATATTACATAAAATTTATAAAATTCTAAATAAAACTATTTATTCTTCCATTGTACTTCCTCTGACGTTGACAATTACAAGTAAACTAAACACATAACTACATAAATTTAGATCTGCTGCTTCCTATAAATATCTGATATTCTTAAACTTACGTTCTTTCTAGGGAAAAAAACTACATAAACACAAGCATAGTCTAGTAAAATTAAATTAGTTTTACAATGGGATTTTGAAGATCTTTTAGATTTGTACAGTTTAATCTCACAAACGGTTTTCTCTTTTTTTTTAAAGTAGATTTTAAGATTAAACTAGAATAAAATATTCCTTATACATCAACAATGATTTCTAGTTTCGAATCTCCGAACAGAAGAATGAAAGGATTAAGAAGCTAATCTGAAATGGATAGTTGAATTGTTAAATTCTAATCTTTGAAGTAATGAAAGAATTTAAAAATTTAAATTATTCTTTCAAAAGGACTCAACTATTTCATCTAAAATTTAATTTATCAACTATATCTTCTATTATCTCATATATTGCAATGATGTAAGAACTCATGTCTCAAATAAATGATTGTGTTAAAAGAAAAGTAGCATAAAAAATTTAAATCATCCTTGCTGATTTCAATTTAAGTGGATGTTTTGTTTTAGCTTTTTCATTTTGCTTTTTCTTCTCTTCTATTTTCAACGTATTAAGTTTTGGAAACAATATCATTAAAGATTTGAAAAGTTGAAAACTAATTATTTAGAACAACAGGTAATTTTCATGATTTTGAAAACTTTTACAAACGGAAAAAAACTATAGTTAAAAAATACTTCTTTATTACTGGTAAAAATCCAGAATGGATTTTTTCTCATAGCCGACAGCACTTATAATTTCTATGATGAACTTTACCTTTAGTTTGTTGCGCTGGTAGAATGTGATTTGAAAGCAGACAGCAAATTCGTCTACAAGTCGGATTTACGACACCATCTCAACACGATGTGACGTAGATTAAACTTTGACATCATAGATATTTTAAACCAATGAAAATTGTAATCAAGTTGCGTAATCATGACCTCAACTGGAACGAAAGAAACAACAACTTTATAATTAAAAAAAATGTATGCATATTTAGAGTGTTGAATCTTGCTTTTACAATTTTATATACATTTACTTAACACAATGACTATAATATGACTACTGATAAGTAATAACATCACATGTTGCTTTATATAACTGCCAATTCTAATTAACTGCCATATTTTAAAATGCATTATGCATTTATTGTAAAATTAAAATTTCTATTAGAATTTCTTGAAAAAAATATTAATTACAATTTTATGTCATAAAATGTCATAGAAACAAACATAAAGGAGTTTTAATAAGAGATGCACCGACTTCTAGCATGAATGCATGAGCAGCATCGACTTTACAGGCTTTCAATTTAAATGTCGGTTACCGAAATGGGAAGCTAAAAGCAAACACGGTGTAAAGTGTTTCCAGCTCGCATGCAGACCTTGGAGGAGAATTCAAATCAGCAATCTGTCTATCAAGTTAATCGCACAGATGCTTTATGGGATTCAGATCTGGAGACTGAGCTGGTCATTCCATTTGCTCCAAACCAAGGTACTTAAAATTTTCCTCAATAGCTACAGCTGGATGAGGTCGTGCGTTACTATTCATTAGATTTAAATTATTGCCAAATGCTCCGGCTTATGGGCGGACATATGGATCAAGGTTCTCATTCCGATATCTTACGCTAGATACAATTCCTCCTTAAAACACATGCATGCCAGTATTACCACCGAGACAGACCCCTGCTCAAACCAATATTCCATCTCCAAGGTAACTATGTCTTTGCACAGTGTTGGATTGATGGTATTTGGGGATTTGATTACTCAAGATCAGCACACGTATTAAATCGCTCTTCCATATGAATCTGAACTTGTCTCAATAAAGTACAGTAGCCCATTGTGTTGTCTAGTCCAGGAAGCGTGTTCTCTTGCTCAAGATAAGCGGGCCCTTCTCTGTCGAAAGACACACAAAACTAGTTGTTTTGCATAGAAACCTGCATGGTGAAGACGCTTTCTCCCAGCATGAGCATATATTCTTCTCCCTGATACTACAAAATGGTCCGCAAGAAGTCACTGCACAGAAATGCTTCGTCTCTTTTGAAGAGCTATAAGAAATTCTTCTGCATGTGTTGCAGCAGGTGGTCAGCCTGAAACATGTCTCACGCACACAGAAGCTTCGATTTGGTTTTGATTCCAGAGATGATGGAGCAGACTATGGGACACATAAAAACGTTTTGTAGCATTAGCCTATGACATCCAAATTTCCATCCATCAAACTCCCCACCAACTTAACGAATCGCTCAAAAGGTTTGTCACAGTCTTTCGGCACCCCACTGACTATTGTCAACGAATCAGATAATAAAAGTTGAAAATCAACAAAAGCTGCACGCATAATTTAAAAACCCTGTTATTTGCACATTTGTCTCAAACTCATATATATTTGTTCTTTCCCATCAAAAAAATGTGGTATCTTTGAATATCCAATTGCTTGTAAATAATTGTTAACAAAAGTAAGGCCCGAGCATTATTATTTGAACAGTTTTAACGGGTCTATTACTTGTAACTTAATTTAAAATGTAAAAATGATTGACTTCGGTGTTAGTTAAGCTTAAGACAGCAGTTATATTAACGTCCTCATTGTTAATTTCCTTAATCTTCAATACAGAATAATTTTATTCATTAAAAGTGGTAAATTTATTTGAAATTCATTTTATATTTTATTTTGCATACATGTTCTAGGATATTGGTTTTTTAAATATAGATTTAAAGAACATTTCATATCCTGATTAATATTGGATTATTGATGAATATTATGAAATTATTAAAATAAATTTCTATCGAATGTATTATAAAAATTTGACATATTTAATTATTAAAAAATTAAAAACTTGAAATTTTAAGAAATTTTAAAGAAAAAATCCAAGACAATTTTTATTTTAAACATTCAGAATGAAGGAAACAACATTTTATTTTTAAAGCAATATAAAATCTAAAATATGAATATGATATGTTTCTCAGTTATTCTAAAAACAATTATAATTATTCTGATAGAAATATTCTGAAGCTAAATACAAAATGTATGTCTGTGAAATATTTTATAAAAATAATGGCACTTGTGTAACAAAAGAATGAGTTATTCATTGTTAATTTCACAAATAGGCAGAGGGAACAGAACTGATACAATGTAACAAATTAAAATAACTGTTATGGTTGAAAATGAAAATATTTAGCCATATCATATTTAACATAGCATCTTTAACACTAAAAATGTAGAATTAATTAAAAATCTATTGAAGGAAAGGGGCTTAAAAAATTATCTTCTGAATGAGCAAGGAAAAAAGGATGTTTAAAGGAAAAATATTGAATATGTGAAAGAAAAACAAAATATGTTTTTTTTTTCACAAAAGAACATTTAAAACAAATAAGTTTATTAAAGGAATTCTTAAGTAAAACAATTTATATTGAGAGAATAATAATGTGTAAAAAATTTAAAAATAAATAAAATATATTACTATCAAGCAATTTTTTTTTAAAAAATATTTTTAAATAAGGAAATGGAAAAGACAATTAGATGCATGTCATAAAAGTAAATACCAAGAAAATTTATACAAAAGCGTTTCACTTATTAAAAAAGAAAGGATTACCTGAATTACCTTCATATTCTCATTTTAATGAAATGTTTTCAATTATGTATCTGCTTAGAAACAACAAAATATTTTTTTAAAGTGTTCATTATCTTCATAAATGATTAAAAACATAGAACAATTTTTAAAAAAGCATTTTATGCTCAAAGCATAACTGAATGTATAAACTTCTTTTAACAGATTTTTTACACAGTTCTCAGAAGATTTCCACTGAAGCTTTAAATGTGATAAATTTGAATATTTAAAGAACTTAAAAAATCAGATTTAATTAGGACTGTTAAGCGAAGCAGTTTTATTTTGATATCTTGTCACATTACTTCACTGTACAGTTATTGTTTAAAGTATCACATTGCTGCTTCTTTTGTGGTATATATCTTTGTAGTATATATATCCCACAAAAATAAATTAAATTCTAACTTGGTATTGTTTTCCATTTTGTGTTGAAACTGTTTTATTCTTATGTTCAATTAAACAAAAAATTAAATTTAGCATAAAATATTAAAAAAGATTTATGATTTTGGAATTGTTGATGATATTAAATTAAATAGCCATTTAAACTCACTGTTATTTCATGATAGCTATTGATAAGTAATATATATTACATAGTATTTTTCAGTTCTCTTGAAATTTAGCTGTGAAATTAACTGTAAACCGATAAATTGAATAAATTTTTTAAGAGTTAAGATCCTTTCGTATATTGTGTTTTTTTTTAAAAAAAATATGTAAAGATGGAATAAAGCGTAAAAAATATTGGAACTTAGTGAAAAATTAAATAAGTGTATAGGCAAAAAAATGGAATTATTGTGCTACATATTTGTTTTTTGAAAATAAAATAGATAATTTCTGCTTACATTAAGCAGAATTACTCAATTTATTAAAACATTAAATCTTTTATATTTGCCATGGTTTATTGCCTAGTTTGTTATTCTAAAATACAATCTTGCAAGCTAAAAGTATTTTGACTGTATTTATATGTAACCTAGCATGTGCTTTAAATTACTACACTCATCTATACCTAAAGTAAATGTCGATTCTATGAACTGGTCATTTAGAGGCCAGGATGGTACACATCTCTAAATCCCATACCAAATAAAACCTTTCTGTTGTTGTTGTTGCTCTAGCATACTTCCCTGTACTTAGCCCATAGTTAGGGGGGAGGCTCTGCTAAAACCATGTTGCCGAACGACTATTTCGCACCATTCACTGATTTGTACAGTTGAGAAATTGTACCCTAGTTTAAAAGCTAAGTAAACAGTTTTAACTGTGCAAGGTGTTCAATCTTAGTTTAGTTAAATCTCTAACCGATTAAATTCTGATATTTAATGGAAGTGTTTGTTACTCTATGTGTTGAATTCTCTTGATGCGTGTTTCAAAATCTCTTGAAAAGTTAATGTCATTCATTTTCTAATATAATAAATCTAATAAGTATAAATATGTTATTTGTATTTTCATTTCAGTTATAGCAAATTTAATCAACAGTAGTGAAATTCTGCTTTTATGAATGAATCTTATTTATACTTATAGTTCTCGTGAAATTGTATGCAATGACTTGTTGGGGAAAGAAAAAAGATGCACTGATTCAATCATTTTAGTGGAAATTGGGTGCACAAGACTAGTTCAGAACTGGAGAAACACACATTTTTTAACTCTGCAACATATACATTGAAGATTTAAAAAAAAGCTTTCAGAGGGTCTTTAATTTTCTTCACATTCAAGTATTTACACTTATAGTTCACTGTTGAACTCTGGAAAAGCGAATATTTGATTTGTATCTAATACTGAAAACAATATTTTATTTCTTCATGCTTAGAATATTGCTATGAAGTTAACATAATTATTATACATGAAAATATGTTACTGCTTAATGAAAACGCACTTATATTACTAAAAGTTCATATTACATAATTTGCCACAGAAAATCATTATTTATCATTTTTGTTTCTGAAAACTGTTTTATTAAAATGAGAGAAATGCACGCAAGAAAAATATTTCAAATTATATAAATATAGTCATAAAAATGTAAATGTTTTTCATTATATTGTGTCTAAAAAGAGAATTAAATTTATCAATGTTGCTCTTCTTTTTTCTCTTCTTTTCACGCAATTTTAAATAAAAATATTTTTCCTTTATACATTTATTTTAATAATTGTAATAGTTTCGTACTTTTTGATACTCAGTTTCTCAAATCTCTGATTGTTAATTATTTTGTAGAATAGGTTGTCAAATGCTATATGAAAATTATGCATTCAAGAAGTCTCACATATTTTATTATTATTGCTTCTTGTAAATTTTAATATTAAGGTTTTTTCTAATCACATGAATATGAAATCATCATATAACTGATAAAATTTCAAAATTGTTTCCATTTTTATAACTTTATTCTTTTTTTGCGTGCAAAGATATATATTTGCCAAAAACCGGTTGCACAGTAGTAGAGTTTCACTCTCCATAGACGCAGGTTAGAGGTTCGATCCTCGGGCTTGGAAAGGTCCACTCAGTCTTCCATTTCCTCAGCGGGTCAATAAAATTAGAATATGGTAAGTTTGGAAGCTGAACACACACAAGGTTTTGCGTTAGGCTGACCACCTACCCGGATGTAAGATTTCCATACCAAGGCTTTCGATCTATAAAGCCTATCACTATTTCAATAATTCCTGCTAACAACAGAGCAAAATAAAAGAAGTCAATATTTCACAAAATACCACTTTTCAATAATTCCTGTTAACAATAGAGCAAAATAAAGGAAGTCAATATTTCACAAAATATCACTTTTCAATAATTCCTGCTAACAATAGAGCAAAATAAAGGAAGTCAATATTTCACAAAATATCACTTTTCAATAATTCCTGTTAACAATAGAGCAAAATAAAGAAAATTAATAAACGAATCTCTAATCATGGGAAAATTTTAGCTGTAACTTTAGAATAGTTCAACGTTTTTAAACCGTTATTATTTATTTCCTTGATAACATTTTCTGATATTTTAGCTTCAATAAAATGAAATTTACTTATTTACACTTTCTAGTGGAAAATATTTTTCCTTATTATTTTTCGTTTGATCAAAGTAAAGGGATGCAAAAACACAAATTGATTTAAAATTGTAATTTTTTAATAATTATTCTTTTTGCATGCATAAATTACAGAATATTTGATATGAAGAATTTTAAAATGATTATTGTACCTAGTATTTTGTGAAACATGTCAATACATGTTACAAAATATAGTAAAATATTTATCATAGTTCTAAAAATACAGTAACTTTTGGCATTATAAAGGAGAAATTTTTGTTTACTGATCAAGTTCTTTTCCATGACAGTAATCTTTACCAGATTGTTTGTATCTGTTATTTATAAGAAAAACATAAGTTTATTAATTTGGTGCTATGTCACTGCTACGCTTTCATTCTGGCAACAACTTTTTAATTGTGAAATAGCTGACTTATTTTGAGGTAAACATAAAATATCAAACATTTATTTAAAAATTGAATAACTAAATACAAAATTATGAAATTTATTTTATTTTTTATATTGATTGATATAATTCATAAGCTAAAAAGTTATGAAGTATTTTCTTCATGCAAAATGAAGTTATTGTATAAATTATAGAATTAACAAAATATAATGGCAGCAAAGTAGAGAACATAACTCATACATATAAGCAAAGTGATAAGCATCAAAAATTAATAGAGGAACGATCATTTTTAGTTCGTATTTACTGAAATATGTATTTAAATTTCCATAATATATTGTTTTTGATACAGAAGTTCATGAATCAAAATCTTTTCTACAATAAATCAGCAATTTTAAGTATTACATCACTAATTAACTTCCATTAGCATTTTTATTTTCTCGAGCTTATAATCATAGTTTTAAAATTCATAAATTTTATTTTGAATTAAGTTTTATGTTTACATCTTTTATGCACTTATGTATGCAATTATTTCGATAAACGAACAATGTACAAAGATTAATATGCAGAAAAAAACACAGTATGTATTAATTACATATGCAAATGAAATAATTTTCAGTTAATGATATTAGCTTGAAGATAAGGAGAAATTGAGCAAAATAGTTAGATACATTTACTAAAATTTGAATTTAAAATATAAGCAGCATTACATAAAATCTTAATTCAAAAATTACGAGTAAATTATGAAATTAATATTTGTAGGTCATTTTGGGATTATTTTATTTATAAATAATAATAGAGTATATTTAAATGCTTATGAAAAAAATATTGTAACCTTTATTTAAAAATATTGACCTATTATTTAAAGATTCCTAGGACTGGCAAGGTAGACTCAGTTTTTCATCCCTTGAGTGGGTCGATTAACTGAGTACCAAGCATGCTTGGAAATTTAGCACTCTGTGTTCGGCGTTAGACTGACCATTTAATTGGGACACATGCTATACATTCCTGGGCCTCTCAGTCACTTGGTCCAATAGGCTATCGTTCCAAAGAGGTTAGTTTAGTTATTATTTAAAAAAATCATTTCTATCTAAATAACTTATATTTTATCCATCTATTAAGATTTATTTTTATTCTATTGCAAATAAGAAACATTTTTAATTGACTTTACAGAGTATTGCTTAGTTTAATATTATAAGCTTCTAGATTCAAGACTTAAATGTATTCAGGGGCTTCTTTTATATATTGAAGTACTACTTAATAATTTAGAAATCATGTTCTAAATTTCATTTTTATAATTAAAGTTATAAAATTGTCAAGTAATCGATTTTATTTTTCTCCAAATTTATCTTTTATTGTATTTAAATTTTTTTTTCTGTAATCTACTCAATTTCAACTTTTTTTCAACTCTAAGAGAATCTATTTAATTGTTATAGTAATCATAGGAAAAAAAAGAAAGAATTACAGAGAAATCTGCTTTCCTAAATTAAAATAATTTTAAAATCCATCTAACCTTTACTGGATAAAAATACTTTATATAATTCATATTATTATGCTGTTTTCACGAGAGACAAAGTTCTTTATATTTCTAATTAATAATGATTTAAATTCTCTTTTATACAAGGGATGATTAAAATCAATCTAATGATATTTATTGCCTCGCTTCTTATGAATTGAAACATGAAGTTTCAAATGGATATTCTGTAGATTTCTGTAGATTTTGTAATTATTCTCCTCACTCTTTTTACATTTGCTCTGTTCAAATGCAGTAACTCAGTTTTCCTTTTACATATACAGAGGGCGCTGCTGTAACAGCGCTTCACTGGTACGTAACATTCCGCCTCACGTTGCAATGTTACATTCAACCAATAAACATGCAAATAATTAAAAAACTCACACACACAAAATTTAACTGAAACACAAATTAATATAAAGTGATACATATAATATGCTAACAAAAACTGTACTCTAATAGGTAAAATGCAAAATTTTGAAATGAGTCTTTTGAAGATTCCCGAAGAATTTTTTACTTTAACAACTCGTACCTGTTTATAATTGCCTAGATATTATATACTATACTTAATGACTTTACTTAATTTTATACTACTATACTTAATGACCATTGTTGAGGAGGTAGATTTTCATCTTTGATGAGAACTAGCTCATTGATTTTTTCATGATTCTCCATTTGGACCTTTGTTACAAATTATTAAGAAATTGTGTTCGCCATTTCCACCAAAACATTTAAGCAATATTTGTTAATTTTCTTCCATTTACTGAGTTTAGTGTCATTAATCTCAGTTAAATTAAACTCAACAATAACATTTATAGGTCTACCAGTTAGGAAGAGAGCATTTGTTAATACATCATATACATCGGTATCTGATGACAGAAGTACAAGGGGTCTGGAGTTAAGAATACATTCTATCTGAGTAATGACTGTTATCAACTCTTCAAAATTGAGCTTAGCACATTGGCACACACACTAAAAAAAAAAAAAGAAATTTAACACCACTCTCCCATAAGCCCTCAAAAATAAGGACTTTAAAAAAATGACAGTGAATTAACTCTATTGACAGGTAATTTTTAAATTTTTCATCTGGAGTCAAAACTAAGTGGTGCAGTTGGACAACTCCTTATTTTCATCTTTGAAATTTGTTGCATTATCGTCACATTTTTGAACACAAACCTCTACAAGCATTAAATATTTTCGAAAATTCCATGAATGCTTCTGAAATTAAATCTGCAACCATTTCATGATGAACGTCTTTGGTAACCAAACATATGAAAATGGATACATATATTTTGTGGAAGTCACCTTTTCTTTGAGGTATATATTTTATATTAAATGGTCCACAGAAATTAACTCCCGAGCAATTAAATGGGAAATGTAGAAGCACTTTTCCTTTAATCAAATCACTCATTAATTGCCTAATTCTAGTAGTTTTAACTTCATAACATTTAATACAATCATGCATGCGCAATTTTTCGACACACTTTTTACCTTGTATTGGCCAAAATGTTTGACTGATATAATTCAGCAAAGCAGTTAGATTTAAATGAAAATATCGCTCATAATGCATTTCTATAATGATTTTTGTGAGCTTATAGTTTTTTGGAAGATTAATAGGAAATTTACAATTGGAACTTATGCTAGCATTATTTTCCTGCCATTTATTCTTAATAATCCATCCGGGCTAACAAGGGGCACAAATATTTTATTTTAATTTTATCAGGTATAGGTTTTTGTTGAGCTTAAACATTTCATCTTGACTGTTAATTCTAGTTTCTGAATCTCTTTTATTATGAAATTTTCTAATAGCTTGTTTTCTTCTATTGACATTTTTCTTAACCTCCTTTAAGTAGATATCCTTTTGCTGTTTATGAATGTGAAAATATAACTTAGAACATACAATATTTCAGTATAATTGTTATTAATATTAAGTAAGTCACAAAAAAAGGAATTTGAAGTTGGATTCTGCTCAGATGAGTCGCTTTGATGTAAATATCCAAATTCAGACATACCTCATAATGACTGGTCATCGCTCTCAAAGAGTATTGGGTTGATGTTTACACGTCATTTTCACATTCTCTGTAGGCAATAAATCATTAGTTAATCCAAAGGTTCCTGTGAACGCAACCAGGAATGTTGGTGTCAATAACTCAAATATCCCAATGTAGCGTAGAAAACTCTAAATTTTAAAAACTCTTTATTTTTTATTATTAACTTCTCCCACTATTTTTACATCTATTCTGCTCAAAAGCAGCAACTCAATTCTCACAGTTTATTTTACATATAAAGATGGCGCTGTTGTAACAGCGCTTTATTGGTATTGAACAATTGTTGTATTAAAGTTTCTGTGAAAAACATCTTATAACTATGTCAATAGGTGATGTTGATGTATGTACGCTAAATACATGCTTTATAGTATTTTGCTATAAGCGTGATACACACAATTTGATGAAATTATTTATTTCCTTGTAGTGAATGTACCATTAAACAAAAACGAATATATATTGATCTTAAAATTATTTTATCAAGAATTAAAGTAAAATTCAGACAGGACATTGGATTTAGTGGCTAATGAAAACATAACGAGTTAACACCTATCCTAGATGCAGTTAGAGTCTAATCAAAACATTTGGAAAAACTGCCTGTCTGTATGCTCAGGCTGTTGTATCTGGAAGAAGAACACCTGCAAGTGAATCTGTGATTGCAAAAGAAGTTGCAATTTTTGTGCATCTGACATTTGCAAATTCTTCAAACATTTATATAAGAGGCCGCTTAAAAGCATGAGCTCTTGATATTCAGATGAGCAATGGAGAGCATGATTTTGCGTTAACTTTTGTGCTTTTATAAGAATTTATAAAGTACTTTTATAAGATGAATTTTGTACAACTAAAGCAACCAAGTTTATCTGCATGTTGAGTTTTCTATCAGAAAGGTAAGTGGATATAAATAACAGTCATTGCATATGTTCAAGGACAGACGAAACTCTCTTATTTAGAGGGTCGCCTTGTTGTTGTTGTGTGCCAGCTAGACTGGCATTATGGGGTGCGCTGCTCTACTTTTCCAACTGAACCATATTTAGGTGTGGAATCCAACTTCTTCGATACACACATGCCATAGGTACCCGTTTATAGGGTAGAAAACCATTCACAACCCATTCATACAAGAAAAGAACAAAGACAGGATAGATAGAGAGAGAAAGTACATCCATACATGAACCAGGATTTGAACCCAGGACCTCCTTATCAGCAGACAAGCATGCTGACCACTAGACAAGTTGGGTGGCAGAGGGTGCCTTGAAAATACAGAATTATCCTATGAAAATACTGATCTTTCCGAATCATTATGTCATGCTACAAAAATCGATGCTTTTCCTGAACGTCATAAGATACTCTATTTTTCCTTGATTTTCTATTTCAGCTCTTTATACTTTGAGGAAGTTGTAGTTAATGCGTTTCTCTATATACCGTAACAGCAGATTGGTTGAACATCATATTGACGTAATGAGTCAACATGATCTTACAGTTGCCAAACAAGCATTTTAATAAGGAAATATGTTTATATCGATAATTAATGCAACTGGATGCAACGAAACATGAATCAACAGCCCATTTGGAAAGATGGTACAGAATATGATTCAAACAAGCTTTTAAGCCAACCATACAAGTCACATACATTTTCATCTGACTGGCTTGCGAGAGCACCAGATCTGAACTTATGTGAGTTTTAACTGTGGAGCTCAAAAAGATCGAATATCAAGAAAAGATATCAACAATGTGTCAGCAATGAAATGGATTTTAAAACCAGTATCATTCTCAATGTTTCTTTTATTTCTATTGATATGTTACATTAGCCCCTTTGATACGTTTACAGTGCATTGTTAATCTACAAAATATGCACATAGAGAACATAAGTAACATATGTATAGAAATAAATACAAGGCTGTGGTAACCTAGTGGTTAGGGCATTGGCCTTCCGTCCGGTAGAGCGAGATTCGATTCCTAAAGCCACCAAAGACCCACCGAGAGCCCATACGTGCTCGTTAAATCTGTGGAATCAAAATTCCTGTGTTCGGTCATTGAGCAGTTACCATGGATGCAATGTTCTGGAGAAAATTTCCTCCCCCTTTAGATCAATGTCAAAATTGAAGGAGGGGATCCTCTGGTGGTGCCATCTTTCGGAGGATTAGAAGAGCAAAGTTGTACTTTCACCTTCGTAGTGATCTGATTTAATGAAAAACGCTCCCTATTGATTTAAATTTACGTAACCAAGACCGAGCAAGCTTGGCTTGTCCAAATGTCATAAATAAAAACAACAACAAACAACAGAAATAAATTACTGCATATTTCATTGAATTTTGAAACATTTCTACGCTGTTACAGTGACAATCTGATGTCAAAATTTAAAAAAAATTTCTCCAATGGATATCTTGGCCGTTTGTGATATGTATAACATTTATTTGAAGTTTCTTTCAACTCTACTCAATAGAATAATGTAAGTGTCTGAATACCATTAGTTTAGTTTTAACTACTCTTTTTTTTTGTAAAAGAAAAGAATCTACATTTTATCAAGAAATAAATAACACAAAATAAAATAAGAACTTTATAAAACAAAAACACTTGTACAAGAAACTGAAATAAAAATACGATAATAGCAAAATATAGTCACTGATGTCACCATCGATCAAAAATTCTACTCCAATACTACTTCTATATCTGTAGAAATATTTGAAAATACCTTACATGCTTTTCGATAGCTGAAGAAAGTGAAATATTCTTTTTTGCCGTAAAAGAAATAACTCAAATCTCCACTTCAATATTTGTTTGTAATATCAACCGAGTTGAAGATGTCAAGTTAGGACTCTTCAAAGGCGAGGACTTTCTTTAAATTTCATGATTCAAATGAAACTCTACAATTGAAATTGACGTTTACATCCATCGTCCGCCATTTCTTCTATAAAATGAATTTTATCTAAGAAATGGTGGAGAATTGATGCAAATGTCGAATTATAAGAACTCTTACTTGAAAGTAAAAATTTTTATGGAAGTTTGCCGGTATATTTATATCTTGCTTCGGAACATTACACAATTTATTGCATGTAATCTGATTTTTATAAATTCCTTTCAAGTTATAAAATACGAAATTTTTCTTTTCCTAAGATATGAGAATAATAAATGATGAGATTATATCTTCCTTGCATTTTTTATTAATTCCCAACTTTTATTAATATGAAATAATTGTGTTAAGCAGCTATTTTTATCAAAATTATATTAAAAAAATCTATAGAATCATTATTATCAATAGAATCACTAGATATTATCTTATCAATGTGAATTCTTTTTTAAGGTAAGAAAAAATGTGGTTTTATATTTTAATGGTAATTGCTTTATTGTCATAGTAGGTGAGTAAAATTTCTTAAGACGATTGGCATGTCAATCTTCTCTTAATAATTGAAGCTGATTACAGTCAAAGGTGACGAACAACTCGCGTTTATACATTGCAAAACTTTTCATTATATCATGGATGCAGACAAGCATCCAAATTTATTAAGAAAAGCGAAGGTAGAATAATTAAAATTAGTGATTGTGATAGAAACGCTTAAAATCATTTTGATTTTAGCAAACAATTTCATGAGAAACTAACGTTGCTTCCAGCCACAAAGCATACTTAAGTAAAATAAGTAATAAATTTTGAATTTACTTTAAAATCTTACTCTATTTGCTCATCAATGAAATTCATTATGTTAAGTTAAAAGTATTAGTTGTTAATAATTATAGCCATTGTTTAAAACAATTTGGTATGTTTCTTAAAAATTACTTTATTTTTGCTATTTTATGTTAAAGAGATAATTTTTGAAAGCTATATATATAATTGTTCTACTGATTAAATAATCTGTATTTTTGTGTGCTTCACAAAGTTGAATTCAATGTATTTACAGATTATTACTAAAATTTAGTGCTATATTTTGTATTTTTTAAATTTCTCATTGAAAGGAAAATAAGGTCTTAGTAATCAAATGTTATTTCAAACTTTTATGTTAAAAATCATATGGAAATTCACAAAATTTTTCTAAGGAAATATATGAATATAAATTTTTTTAATGCTTTCATCTTGAAAAATGTATGTTAAATTAATGTTATATATCCACCAAAATATTAGATCTACCGAAGAGTTCTGTTTATTGCCCGATAATGATGTTGTTAAAAACATATTAGAACAAGATTCTCTTCTGACAACATCGGAGATAGCAGAAAGCTTAATTCAGCTCATCATACCATTTTGGATAATATTCGGAAGATAGGATTGGTGTGGAAATATACAAAATAGGTGCCACATGAATTAAGTTAGAAGAATTTTGATGATCCGATCATCATATACCTGTCTCTGCTTCTTGGTAACAAAATCGTACCCTTCTTCAACCGGATGATAAATAAGGATGAAAAATGGATTACTTATGAAAACATCATAAGAAAAAGAGTATGTTTGCAGAAAACCTAAAATTTCCAAATCTAAAACAAATTTGGCTCTTAATAAGAGAATGTTGTGAATATGGGGGTACATTTGAGGACTAATGCATTATGAGCATTAAAAATTGAAAGAAAGGCTCAATTTAAAAAATATTGGCGAGCACTTATCAACCTCCAACTAACACTTGTTTTTGTCTTTACAGAATATTTTAAAGGGAAAAAATTACAAAACGAGAAGAATGAATTAGTCAAGCACTGCCTCAGTTTTTAGCATGAAATGACAAAATATTTTTCAAAAATGGGAAATATAAATTGCCATCACGCTGGCAATAACTCAATAATATAGCAATAGTAATCATATTATTTAATAAAGTTTATTAACGATACGAAAAATTTGTATTTTGTTTTATTCAAAAAATGAACAGAACTTTCCGGTAGACGAAATATTTTATTCAAATGTCTGTTTTAATGATATAATGTTTTAGTTAATATATTTAACAGCCTTTTCCTTCTTCTGATTCTGATTAAAATATGTTTTGAAAAGATTAGAAAATAAAGTAAATTTGAAAATTTAAAATGCAATTCTAAAAAAATTGCAAAATAAGAAACTCAATCACCATTAAATTACAATGACAGAGTGAGTTTAATTCATAGTATTATCGATATATTCAATTCTTTCATCCTTTAGAAAAGCTGATTAACACGCATTTCGAATTGATGTAATAAAAATATGAATAATATACTTGTTAATTTTTAATTGTTAAAATTTACCGTCTTAATGTATAAGATATCAATATACACTGCCCGCCATTGAAAACGCAACACCAAGAAGGAGATATCAGAAGTGACGAAACTCGGCAAACAGAGAGAGACGAACAATAAGTGATCTGTATTTCAAAATTATGCTCATTATACAGAGTGAGAAAGGATAGGGTCAGAGTAGGTTGTAGGACCACCATGGACAGCAGTACATGAAGTAATACCCTAGGCACAGAGTCAATGAAAGTACGGATGGCTTCCAGAGGAAACCTTGCAAAGCATGTGGGTTGATGCGAGCAATGTGCAGTTGGTCGTTATCCTACTGATAAAGAACATTGGGGACCCGCTGAAGGTAGATAAGTGTTACCGGCACAGCATTTCATCCACGTAACGTTGGGCTGTCATAATGCCATGAATACGAAGTACAGCTAATATGGAATCGTACGCGATGGTGCCCTAAACCCTGACCCCACGTTGTCGTGTTGTAGAACATTTCACATTTGCTGCAGGATTGGACCTATCTCCACGTCTACGCCACACACGTACGCGTCGATTATCATTGAAGAAACAGAAGTGTGACTCATCTGAGAAGAGGATCCTGTTCCACTCGTTGTCCACATCACTCTAATCCAGCACCATTCCAGATGTTGGCGTCTATGCTGTGGGGTCAATCTTTTTCACTGATGCCATGAAAGCAGGCCACTAGAAACCAATAGACGGCAAATGGTTTTGCTAGATATGAGATCGCACATGCTGTAGAATTTCAGTGAATGTGCTTTGCGGGTTCATTGGACGCGTCGAACCGCACATGCTGCCGTCTCACTCTGGCTGCATTCTGGCCACAAACGTTCCACATTTCCAATCTTCTTCACCTTAGCCGATGCATTGTGGACTTGTCCAGGTGTCTGTTAGCTGTGATTTGCCGTAAGGACCAATCTGCCCTTCTCCGTCCGATTACCATACCCCGCTTAAACTTATCTGTCTGTAGAAAATGACTCCATCAACGATAATCTAGCATGCTCAGCAATTTCTGGCATTCTTTGCTACAAGAAGAAACATACAACAATTATTTGCAATGCAGCAATAACGTTGCGATTATTGCATGCTCTGTCGGTTCCTCAAGTTATATCTTGTACTACGTGTGCAGAAGAACTGCGCATTTCACATCACCTGTATAACTCGGTAAGGTGCGTCTACTCTGAAATGTGCATAGTTTTCTAGCCATTCCTTTCTTGGTGTTGCATTTTCAATGTCTGGCAGTATATATATTTTTGATGAGGAAGAGCAAAAAATAATAGGTACGTAAATTGCTGTATTTTACTTTTGACAAAGTAACTGAAAAATTAGCTTAGGATGTAATAGGAATAATAAATTAACGAAAATATCTTTTAAATAATGTCATTTTTTAATGCTCATGTTTATTTTGAAAAGCAATTCAGTATATAGAAAGTAATTTCATTATAATTTTAATACTTCTCTATATATAATATACAATTTTTAAGCTTGCATATTTTATATAATGGAAGTCAAGTTTAAATTACTTGTAGCAAAAAATGCAATTTTTACCTATATAGAGATTTTTTAAACTTTTGTAAACATCAATAAGGTAATAAATTTGAATATACTCATATAAAAATGATTGCCAGTTTTAACAATATCCTCCAATCAAATTAAATAAATCATCAAATGTGCAATATTTACTCCAAAGTAAAATAATGTTAACATAATTCAGAAACAAAATATTATTATTTGATATATGATTATACATATATATATATATATATACACACACACACACACACACACACACACACACACACACACACACACACACACACACACACACACACACACACACACACACACACACACACACACACACACACACACACACACACACACACACACACACACACTACAACAACAATACATATATATATATATATATATATATATATATATATATATATATATATATACATATATACATATATATATTATCACAGGTTTGTTTTGTTTTGCTTGTTGTAGTCATTGTGGGAACGTTTTGAATTAAATTAGCAAAAAAACTTTAATTTGTCAGAATATTAATTATTAATTATAAATGTTTTTACACATTTTCTAATAGTTCGGGTAATGTTAATTCATTTTGGAAAATGTAATATTTTTTCTTATAGGTTATTTGCAATAATTCCCTTCAACAAACAACACAAATATTTAAAATTTTCCAATAAATATTAGAGATAATTTTATTCTAATTCGAGTAATTTAAGCGAAATATTTGCTCCATTCAGTTAATTTAATGCTTTCATAAATCAAAACCTTCCAAGTAATCGAATCGAGAATGAAAAATATTTTCAATCAATTTACATTCGAAGAAAGAAAGTCAAAGACACTTTTGTGTTATCTGTAAATATACTAACAATTTCAAGGAGCATTACTCAGTTGTTACCATTACGAATTCTTCTAACGACCTATTTCTCTTCTTCCAATTCATTAGTTTTAGGTACTTTTTATTCCTTCTTCTATTATATTTTTTGGGAAGAGTCAATATATAAATTGTACGCAGCAAAAGAGTGAAAGGATAGAAAAATAAAAAAAGTTCTGTCAATCTTTAGTTGTTATCAGCTTCTTTTATGGTCGATTCCTTCATGATCTTCTAGTGAATGACTAACGCATTTTTATGTTGTATTTCTTCTACAACGCCTTTGTGAAAGATATTGTTTGTCACACATATGACTGTACCTAATTATTTATTGAATGGCATTGTATTTCTGACTTCTGGTTCAGTTTTTAATTTTTGTATAAAGATCTTACGTGACATTTTTGCTAGTTTATAGGAATCCTTCAAAAAATTTATCTATTTCTTATAAACTTAGTTAGATTAAGAGTTTGAAAATATTTCATATATTTTTTTGTCACTCTTTATATATTTGGTGGCTTTATGTACCAAAATTTAACACTGGGTTATTGTGAAAAGTTCCATTTAAATTTCTGTCATTTTTTTATAAGAACCAGGAAAGTAACTCTTTAAAAATAAAAACGAAACATTTACAATTTCTTGTTCATTTCTGTATATAAATTTAATTTTAAGGTCTCTTTACTTTCAATTAATTGAAAGAAAGATCACAGTACATGAGGTTAGCTGATAAATATCTACAATTTTAAAGGGGATTTTAAGCCCTAAAACCAACTCATATTGGTATTCAAACCCACATATTGTCTAAGCGAAAGCTAGTATACTAATTGTTCGATTTACTAATTCAGACATAACTTAGGATAAAAAAATAGATTCAAAATTTTCATTATAACACACATCTGTTACCACGTTATAATAAAATAAAATAATTTGGTAAACTTATTGAGACAAACATTAGGACTTCAAATTTTGATCAGATTTTACTACGTTCAGTTCTTGGGCAAAAGAGATAAACATTGATACTGCATCATATTCCTCGTGATTGCAATTAAAGCTGTTTTAAGTTAATATTCTGAAATTTCACTTTATATTTTAGCAAAATTCTCGTAAATTAATAACCCATTCCTAAGTGTTTACTTTGTTGAAGCATTTAATCTGCTATTGATGATCAGATTTACTTTTAATGCATAAGAATATCTTAGTACATTTATTAAAAGGATAGTTGTTAAAAGGTTAAAAAATTATAATGGAATTATCATGAAAAAACATTTTATTTGCAGGGATTTATCGAAGAATTATATTAGAAGTGGTACACATTTCTTAATTATAGTAAAAGTGTGTATTTTTATTAGTGTTGAGTTGCAGCTTGTATTACATAAACAACCTCCCACCTTACAATTTATAGGATACTATAAATTGAAACAAAAGGTAAAGTTTATTGGAAAATCTATCTCTTTGTCCAGCTCTAGTGCCAAAATTTGGGATTTTGAAAGATGAATCATGATCTTTACTGGAATATGAATCAGTGAAGATCATTATTCAGTAACCATTCTTTAAACAAATCAATGCATAGAGGTTTTACACTTTCCTCTTTTTGAGCATCTTGAGAAACGAATGACAATTTTTCAAAACTTTAAATTTCGAATGGATAAAGTCTCTGGAATAGTCTCAACTTCTCTCCATCAAATGTTCTCATTCTGATGGCTCTTTAGTGCCCATCTGCTTCAGTAAAAGTTTCAGTGACGATTTCTAAAGCCAATTTATATGCTTGTCATCAGTTTTTCGAAGGACGACCACCCCAACTCTTAAAGATACTTCTCGGCTCTTACTTTTATGAAGCAATATGACTAAATATTCATTCCGAAAGCTCATTCTTGAATCCTGCCTTAATTTTTATACAAAAATTATAACTTATCCTAAGTCAGCTTTGCATTTCATATCATTTGCATAACTTGG
This sequence comes from Latrodectus hesperus, assembly GCA_037975125.1. Taxonomy (NCBI): domain Eukaryota; kingdom Metazoa; phylum Arthropoda; class Arachnida; order Araneae; family Theridiidae; genus Latrodectus; species Latrodectus hesperus. Next base: position 75,182,841 of record CM075860.1, on the reverse strand, counting down.
AAAGGTGTGTCTAAAGGGAAATTTACATATTTTTCTGGCCATTCCTTGGTATTTCCTTCTCAATGTCAGGCAATATATATATAAGTTGACTAAATTTCACTTTAGCTTCTGAGTCACATAGAATAGTTCCCAACTTTTCATAGAAGAGAATTCTTTTGTCTAAAATTATTAGCATCTTTTTCAGCATTTTAATTATACAATGCGATTATTGAAGGCTAGAAATTCTATTTGATTTTCTTGATAGTGGAAAATGACATAATCTTCTTCTAATCTAAATTTCTTAAAGCATTAATTTAACCAATTAAGTTTGTCCATCTAAAAATATTTTCTCAGTTGAAATGCTGTTCTTTTCCTTTAATCTGAAACTGGAATGTTGTTCTTGAAATTTGAGCACAATATTGCTATACTTCGTGACTCTTGCTTAATTTCACTGCCCTCAAAAAGTCTATGACTCCTCATTTCTTGATCTATAGATACCAATCTTAGTTTCGTTTGCAATATCACATCTTTAAAAGATCACTGAGCAACAGTATTAATTAATCCATCAACTATTTCATACCTGTTGCCATTGATGATTTTCACTAATATGATAATAACAATAATATTGGTAATATTTTGGAGACAGAAGAACCTCTGCACCTGATTATTTCTTTTTTCGTCTTCAATGACATTTTGGCGCTGAAGGCAAACACATAGTGCTTGATACTTTTCTCAGGTCTTAGCTATTCAGTAGATGCAATACAAGCTGCAATAAATATTTTTCTTTCACTTTAAAATTTTAAAATTCTTTATTATTCACAAATGATAATCGAGCAAGCTGTAACCATTCATAACTTTCAACTTCCAAATAAAGAAATTCAAGTAAATTTCCTACCATATTCATATTGCCTTTATTTTCTACACGTTTATGTGAGCATTTCCATCCTTTTATAAGAGCTTCTGTCAGAGTTGATTATATTAAAGGATATAACATTGCTTATTTAACGTTTTGCTTGCGTTAAATATAAAAGTTCACAAACATAAATTTTACCTTAGAGTTCATTTTTAACAAAACAAGATTACAGCTGGTTAATAGCATTTTAAGAGTTGTCACCAAATGGAAGAAAATTTTCAACTATATCTCTTGCCTATGAATCTACTTCTGTTGCTTGCAAAAGATACTGAAACTTGTCATCAGCATCAATCCTATTATCATCATGAATTTTTTTGAATTGTCTTCAGAACTCGAGCCAGTTTTTAATATCACCATCAAAATGATTTAATTCTAACTTTGGAGGACAGTAATTTTACTTGGTTTAATTCTCCACTGAAAGAAATATCACCATTTTTTTCAGTAGTTGTTAACATCAAATCAATTTTCATCTTCATAACAACCCACTTATTGTGATAATTTTCCGTTAAATCCATATCCTTAGAAAATTCATTAAAATTTTCCATTTCTAGCCCCATTACTCTCTTTGATTTTTTCATCTGATTAAAATAATCCTTAAAAATTTTGAAATATTGCTTTGTCCTTAAAAATATTGAATACGGGTATCAATTCAATCTTACTTAATGCTTCATTTTTTAAAAATAATTTTCATTTTTGTCAAAAAAGTTATAAAATATCGCTGTAGTTCTAAATTATCCATAGTCGCATCTGCGACTATGGATGTAGTTTCTATTTATAAATTATCCATAGTCGCATCTGCGAACGTCAATTTGGTTTAATTCTAGTATCCGTAATGCATTGGATTTGGCGACATTAAGATTATGATTGTGTGTTTATGTAATTTCATTCAAAATTCTTTTGATTATGAAACGCTCGCATGTGCTGATGATTATGAATTGCATGAATTTCACTGTTGGCGACGTTTTTGAAGATCGTGCCAAATGCCTTTCGCATGCTAAGATTTGTCATTTTATTACAATAGGTGTATTTTCAAAATACATAAAAAATGTCTATTTTTATCACAGTTGAATTGTAGTTGGTATTACTTAAACACTTATTGTTAAACAACGGTATTCTAAATTTCTGACGAGTTTTGTGAAAAAACTCAATCTTACTCAATGTGAGCTATAAGCTAAGAGCATAAATCTCCAAAACTATTTCTGTCATATTACAACTACTTATTGTTTCCAAGATCAAAGTGTATATCAAATACCTTAAAAAAATTTTGAATTTTAAATGCAGTAGGATGCATTTTATATTTCATTAATTTTAGCTACAAATGAAATAGACACATTTTTCATTTAGTAGCTTACACGAATATGGCATAGTAAATATTTTAGCATTATGAGCTTGAGTCTGTACTACCAAAAACAATGTTTTAGCAATTTTAAATATGACGAACACTCATATATATTTCAATCATAATAGCTTTTGACTTAAAGTATCCTTTAACTTGAATTTTCTTAGAGACTCGTTAGATAAAAATTTTTGCTCCTCATAATCTGTGAAAATTGTAAACAAGTTGTAAAATTTTATCTCTGAATACGTAGTTAAGATTCAAATGTGTATGGAGTTGTTTTGGGAAATTATAAAATTTTTAAATAAGATAAATTTCTTTTTATATATGAGAAAAAATATTTATTTTATTCCTAGAATTGTTCTTAAAGATCAACTTCAGATTTAGCCAACAATTGTATTCAGCGGTTAGATGTCATGTGAAGAATTATTTGGTAATAATCAAAAAATATTTACGCATTTTAAGTTTCTTATTTATTTTTTTAATCAATAATAAAGTAATTAAACAGAAAATAAATTTTTAAAGTAGGTTTTTTTTTAATTTGGTATTTTTAATAAGTAAAATAAGTGTTTTAAATTTAGTATTTTTGAAGCTTAGTATTTTAAATTTTAATGAAAGCATTGTTTTTCAAAATTTATTTTAATAAATCTTTAGTTAAAATATTAAAAGGTAGTGTGAAGTAAGTGTTTCTTTAAATCAACATTTGGGAAAAGGGCATTCTTTATACCATATATTTTATATGATTAAGCACTGATTGTTAAGCAGTTGCGTTTTTATAATTTTATTGGGTACTGAAAACCATAATGTTCATTCATCATATATTTTTGTTGAAGTATTGCATTTTTACAAGTTTGCATAATAGCTGGTTGACATGTGTCAAGTTTTTTAATAATTTAATTTCGTAATATTTTTTTTAATTCAGAGAGCTAAATCATTTAACAATTCAAATTTTAGTAAGACGAACAATTTTTTTTTATTTAGACATTCTTTCATGATTGTGATTTTAATCTCTTCTGTTTTTCATTAATATGAATCTTTTGATTAAATTACAGTAAATCACAAATAATCAACCATCTTCTTTTTCGAGAAACGATCTCGATCAAAAGTGGAAAATATTATTGTGGCTTCAATTTAAATCTGCATAACATATTTAAATGTTTCCATTTCCTAAATCTTGATATTTTATCTCAATCACTGGATTACTTTTTAACTCAGATAACACACTTTTGCTCAATAAAATTAATTTTAATGATAAGATTCATTTATCTTACAGATATTCGGTATTACTTGCTAAATAATTAAAATCATAGGATTTGTTTGTTAAGCGATTTTTACTTTTTAACATAAATGGGCTAATTTCAGTTTGCAAAATACTATAGCAATAAAAATGTAATTCAATACAAGAGTTAATGACCTGATTGCCCTTCAAGAAATTCATAAACTGGAAAAAATTCTTTTACTGTGTGTACCTTATTTATGAGAAGATTATGTTTGCTATGAATAACCAAATAAAATGAAAATTATTAAAATTTAAATAATTGACGTACATTTTAGCGAACTGCTAATAGATCAGTTGATTGCGGCTAAAACGGGCTAGAAAATGTGTTAACAGAAAAATTTAACTAAAACTTATTTCTATATATCATCCTAGTTATAAAATAGAGGGATAGAAAGATTTATATTTAATGAAAGTTTTTTTTTACTAAAGATAAATTTTAGTATGTATTTAAGTATTCTTAAAGATGTAAAATATATTTATAAATAGAATTTTGAACCTGTCTGTTGGAATATAAGTGATGTATCAAATTGGCATTGTAGAATAAAATACAGCCATTCTACATATTTTATTATTTCTATATTAAAGATCAATTTTGAAAATTTTGTGTTGAAACATAATATTTCAAATTTACATTACTCGGGATTTTCAAAATTTATTTTAACAATAATATACAACAATTTTTATTACATTAAACTTTAAACTCACTGATTTTATTAAATATAAATTTATTTTGAAAGAATCAAAAGTTAATGAGAGTATATTGTGTGTGTTTAATCTTATTACAATATCTCTTGATAATAAGCATAATTAATCATTTTTATATTATCAAACACAACACATAGAATACTTTCCGAAAATTTATAAAGGACTGTATCCCACCTGGTATAGGTGTTTAAAGAGCTACGTTGATGGATTTCTGTGCCAATTATTGCGGTAAAATGGATTCTTTCGTAAGATTAATAGGTTATTTATATTAATTTACGCGTTATTTAATATTTTTTATGATGATACTTTTTGATGTGACCCATAAATTTCTTGATAATTTTAATAAGCTGAAATCAGCTTTACAAGTCTGAAAATTTAAATTGAGTGATTATTTGCTTATTGGCTAGTGAGATTGCATGCTGATTAAGGGAATTTGCTTATTTTTTATTTGTAATGTGTGGAAAGTAGTGTGTATGAAATCTGTTAAAATGTGAATTAATTGTGAAATCAATAATTAGTTGAACATTTATTTTTTATGTATTTATGCATTCAAATTTACAATTTTATAAACTATTTTACTTTCTTTAATCTATGGGAATATTTAAAGGACAGCTTTTCTGTTAATTAAAAATATGACACATCTATTGGCATATAAAGCTATACAATTATATTACTTGTGTAAATATCCAATTAATTGAAAGTTGAATATTTTATAAGGCATTTTGCTTATATTATTACCATGATTATAGCTCAATAGTTCACACCTGCCCACACCATATATACATATATATATATATATATACATATATATATATATATATATATATATATATATATATATATATATATATATATATAAGATGTTGGGGAAAAGAAATCCATTATTTTTACATGAACTTAAGGACTTTATTTAACATGCTTCTTCGGATTGTCCGATTTAGGTCAAATATGCACAGTTTTGTTGTATGATTTGTTGCTATTTTAAAGGTAAATTCATAATGCCTCTCTCATAGAAGTCCTGGTCTCTATTTGCAAAAAGTTCTAGTAGACAATTTTCACAATCTTCCTTAGATGCCAATTTTTCATCACTTAAGAAATTTGCAATACAAGAAAAAGATGGTAATCATTTGGTGCAAAGTCCGTACTCTGCATAGCGATTGCATTAAAACTTCCCAACTAAGATCCTGAAGTTTCTGGCGAGTCACTGTAGACGTTTGTGGCCTAGCGTTGTCCTGGTGGAACGCGGCACCTCTCTGGTTGGCCAATTCTTGCCGTTTCTGGTCAATCGCTATCTTTAAACGGTCCAATTGTTGACAGTAGAGATCATAATTTAACGTTTGGCCATATGGAAACAACTAATATATAATCCACTTCCAGTCCCACTAAATGCACAGCAGAACCTTCCTGGCTCGTTAGTCCTGGTTTGGCCAGCTTCACCGCTCTTTGACCACGATCGTTTTCGCACAAGGTTATCGTATATGACCTATTTCTCATCTTCAGTCACCATCCGATTAAGAAATGGGTCTGTCTAATTCCGTTAGGCCAAGGCTTCGCTGTTGGAAATTCGATCCATCATGTTTTTTTTTTTTTTTTTTTTTGTTAATTGGTGTAGCACCCAAACATCGAGCTTCTTTTTGAAACTAGCTTTGTGTAAATAGTTTAAATCTGTTTTATGTCGATTTTTAGTTCCTGAACGATGTTACGACTGCTAACATGCCGGTCAACTTTGACCATTTCTCCGATTTTATCGACATTTCGACGACCGGCCTACCTGTGCGAGTTGCATCTTTAATATCGAAAATTCTTGAACGGAATCTACGAAACCACAAAATAGCACATAATTGGCTGTTACAATATCGTCACCATAAACAACATTCACAATTTTTGCCGCCTGGCTTGCATTTTCACTTTTGTCAAGGAAAAACTGTAAAATATACCGAATTTTCTCCTTGCTCATTTCCATTTTTAACACCCTGTAACTCACAAATGAATGGACAAAGCAAAAAACAGCACAGAGAATTCTTTTAGTGTGAAATGTTACCTTGACAACAAGCATAAATTTGAAACTTTTGATCTTACCTTCAGTTCATCAATTCATGGATTCAAATCCAATCTTGGGCTTAAACGTTAGCAATGCTCCATTTTAAACCGAAGGTTCCAATCTAGTTAGCCATCTTGTGTAAAAAATGAACATTGAGCTACAAACAAACCAAACCAAACTAGGTCTACACAGCAAATTAAATCCACGAATTTGAGCTTAACGGTCGATTTTTTTTACTCCGAATTCACTGATATTTCCAGTGCCAACACTTTTAGCAAATTGGTGATAAATTCTGAAAAGTAAACCTCGGTTCCATATACCAAAACGGGTCTGTCAGGGAAGTATAGGTTGTCTTTAGAATAGGTGAATGTGCTCTCAATTAGTAACTGAAATATAATCTTGTTTTACCCTTTAGCCCAATATTTTCAATTTCCTTGTTACTTAGCAACACTGGTCCCAAATAATTAGGGTGCTCAGATTAAGACAAACGTTGACTCATCATAGTGATATCCAGTTAGTAATTGTAAAGTTTTCGTTTCGTGGTGAAGAAACTCACTAAATATTTAAAAATATTAAATTGTAGTTAATGTGTTGAGTAGCTAATATTTCCTGTTCAGAAGGAGTGTGAGATTGATATCATTTTCAACCAATTCAATTACTTGCACCAGATTTTTATAAGGGAGATTTTTATTAAGACGTAAAAATAATTGTATTTAAAATGAGTAATTATAATAAAACTTATATTACATCCCAATTAAAGGCAATATATATAAATTTAAATAAAACGTGCAATAAGTACTATCAACAATTTTAGTTTTTTCATCAGTTCCATATATCGATCCCCACATCGGCCATTGTATGTTTGTAGTGGTTCAGAATTCACGTGTTAAACTGGAAGCCTCAGTCTAATTAGCTTTCTTGCACAAACAGATCGTTGAAAGACAAAGCAATCACATGTGCAACAAGGAAATTTGCATACATATAAACTCTATACAATACAATAGGAGTTTAAAATTCATCTTGTGATTTCTAACTCAAAATTATAAATTTATTTATTGATTCATTTTGAAATTTTTTAAATGGAAGTTTTAATAGAAATTTGCAAATGAGTTTAAATACAACTCGAACATTTTCATTTCTATGAACTCATCTCACATTAAATAATTTCATAATTATACGTCGTTGCATCATGAAAATCTAAACTACAATAGATTATTTATTCTTATACTCATTTGACTTAGTCAAAGTAAGGAATTTTATCACTAGTAACAAGTTATTTTTGCTTATAAAGATATAAATTTCATTTTTTACCTCAAATATAGTTGCAGTATATTTCTTTCTTATGGTTCTGAAATTTTAGGCTTGTAAAGGAAATTTGTTTAAATATAAAACGAAGCAATATTTATTTTGCTTTTTATATCAATGTAGTATCATGTGAATGCTGCTGTCTTAAAAGTACCTATAACAAATGCTTATTAAAATTGAGAAGCGTATAATACTAAGCAATTTTTCACTTTATTAAAAACTTTAAAAGCTTATATTCTCGCACAAATTTGCTGTTTTTAATTATTCCCTTTAAAGTTCCATTCAAATTGTTGTTTCTAATCTCAGAGAAATAGACACTATCTCTAATAAACCAAAAATTTCTAAGAAATCTGAAAACGATTTGAAAATATTGTGGGCTGTAAAACTCAAGAACCTGAGAATATGATCAGGGATTCGGCTCTGCACCAGTAGTACTTCAGAAAACTCCTCTCTCTCTTAAGACATGCAAGGGATTTAATGGGCCCACTAGAAAAGCGCCATATCTAAATGAGATAATTATAATCTATGTTTCTATGGTTTCAATGTGCACAAATGTAAAATTTAATTTATTATTCTTACGCATAAAGAATAATAAAAAATATTCTGATGAAGTGCTTATTTCAAAGCTTTTTTTTAAAATAACATAACCAAAGTTGAAGATGTAGGTTAAATATTGCGGGTGGTATATTTTTTCAATTTTATTTTAAAATAAAAACAAACGCAAAAGTTTCATCAATTAGTGAACCTAAAATAAATTTAGCTTAAATACTTATAGATAATAGTTAATGAGATCCTATTGTATTGTATTAAACAGAAAATATTTTTCAGTAAAATGTTTTTCCAACGGCGGTCACTTGGGTGACGAACCCTTTGCCACAACAAGGCCAGAAGTTGCTACTCGTTTGTCGTTACCCAGTGGGCACCTGTGAACCAAGTCACGGAGGCGAGTAGCGTTGCTCGCGCCATAACACCACAAATCAGCTTATAGGGTGAACCACATTCATACATCATCACAGAAGAAAGGACAGAGAAACACAGAGAGAACAGAGAAAAAAAACATCCATGCACGAACCGTGATTCGAACCCGGGATCCGCTGCTCAGGAGTCTCAGGAATTTCTGCAATATAACTTCATGTAACATATGCTGAAAATAAAGTAATAATGTTTGGCAAAATTTAATACAGTTTTAAATACATTTAATACATTAAAAATGTTGTATTTGTAAATCTTTATGGAAATATTTTTGAATCAACATATATATTTTATTAAAATTCAAGAAATTTGGAGTTGAGTTCGACAGATATAGTTATGGTTCTAGAGTGCTCATTGAGATCAAATATACTTCATTAATCGAATCAATAACCGGAAATTTTCAGAAGATGTATTGTAATTGCAACTGCCTCTTGAAGCATCTAATCATAGAGGAGTTATTTCGGAAGAATATTAAATATATTATTTGAAGAGGATCTTAAACTACTAGAGAATGTATATGATTATCAAAATTCATGACTTGTATGCAGATATATTCGAATTAATTTCACGTGGATTTAAAATAATATATACACATCGTTTTAATTTAAAGATTATGCACATAATTGTTTTAAAGAAAATATACCAACTAAACCTTTGTTCCCTATAACTAACAAAAATTAATCTTTCAAGTTTCTTTTAGGTATTTCATCAAGGTTTATGCATTGAATAAGATATTAAAATATTAGTGGACGTCTTTCAAATATATATTAGGTTACATATTGTTTTAATTTCACTTTAAGTAATTTATTGAGTTTTAATCTAAAGTTACAATTTTTAGTAGAAAAATATTGAATTTACTGTTCAATTATTGTGTTTTTACTCTTTGAAATCGCTTGCTTATAAGTCCAATAATAGAATGAATGTAATTCTTATAACTTGATTATTAAATGTCAACTTAAACAAAACCAATATTATAGAATGTTACATTCTGCTTATATTGTATTTATAAAAAAATATACTAAAAATATTACAAACATTCTTATTCTGTTAACTGCAATAGATGCCACAGTTCCTAGTTATGGAAAATGAAATACTTTGAAGTTTGAGAATCATCAAAAGATTCTTTTACAACTTTCTTAGTTATCTGATTTTAAAATGCGATGACTTTTTTCCTTAAGAATTATTAAATTATGTATTCTATTATTTAATAATTAAAACAAAATGTTTTCTTTTTCAATGTAAAATTCCTCTACCTCCTTTAATTTACTTAGAAATTTAACTACATATTATGTTTACGTGCGAAAATATCTGACTTTATATATTCCTAAACATTAATATTCTTAAACTTTAAAAGTTAGAAAAATAGTTTATGTAACGTCAGTATAAATCCGGATTTAAATATTAAAGTTTTACGAAAATTCTGCGTAACCAATTAGAATATTAAATATATATGCTGCTCATTTTACTGGAAATCATACATGATTTCAAATTATTGTTTGATTTGCAAAGTGGCTAAAATTGAAGAAAATCAAACCAAAATATTCAGTTTGGTGAAATCCTTTCATTCTACTTCCCTTTAATTTACTTTGAAATGCAAGCTTTGCTCTAAAATTTCCTCCTAAATAAAATGCGATTTAAAATCTTGCTGGTAATAGTCACTTTAAATTGCATGATTTTCGAAATCAAATATCAAAATCTCTCTCTCTCTCTTAAACTTTCAATTATGTAGATAAGTTCTCTTAAGATTTCACAGTATTTGAAGGAAGCGAATAGAAAAATTAATAACTAAAGTGCTAAAATATATATTTTTCAATAAGTAACTTCAACTTTGAGTTCCAGATTACTTATTCTGTCACATCCTATAAGTGCAAAGAATATTTAATAAATTATCTAAAAATGTGTCGATTTACGTAAGTTTAGTGGGATTCTAATTTAACGTTCAAAAGATTTTACACTATCGAATAATTAGTATTGAATGTAAAGGACTAATAAAGGACCAGCTTTTGTTTCACGTGATGAATTGGTATAACTCAGTGGCAAGGAATCGCTAAAGATATAAGTTAAGTATTCAAGAAAATTATATAATATTTTAATATTATTTAGATTGAAAATATGATTTCATTATATAGGTTATTCAATATCAAGAAACTAGTTTTCTTGGAAGCAATATACATCTGAATTATTGATTTTGAAAAGTACTACACCATGAATTAATAATAATTGAACTATAAAACAATTTTTATAGCAAATACATTTATGCAAATGATTACAATTTAAGAGTCATAATGCATCCTTAATCTGAGTGGCACCTGTTGAATCACTTCAAAATCCGTAGAGGTCCTTAGTGGGATTTTCTATGGTTATCAGTCAGAGTGGTGAAAATTTTGTGAGACAAAGCTATGTATGTTTTACTGAGTATTGTGACATTTAAAAACGTTAGATTTTAAATAAAGGAAAATTATCAGATTTTGGGTAAAAGGATTTTCCCAACATGCTCTTGCAGATCATGTGCAGTGTAATAGCATATTTGAATGATGTGAACCAACGAGAAGGGGATGACTCGAAAGTTCCAGATTTAATGGAGAAAAGTGATGCTGAAATGCGATCATAAATGTTTTATCCTCATGAGTGACGAACGGTACTACTTCATTTGGACAGTGGGTAGTACGCTGATCCTGCAGTAGCCTTATCATTATTCTCTTCCTAATTAAGACAGTTTCTCGACAGACACTTGAAAATGCATGGAAGGATTCCTTTATACAAGATAACTCTGGCCCAAAACAATTGAAATTTTAGAATCATAAAAATAGATACTGGCATAACATGACAAAAATTATTTTTTTGGCGAATTCTTTATTGCGGTAAGCAATTGCCCTATTCATGTAGGGTACTACGCTGATCTCTGAAGTCTATTACTAAATTACACTAGCAACCAAATTAATGGTTTAGGTGTGATTACATATAGTGAACAATCTCAGCTGCTACGAATTTGGGCTAATCTAATCAGTTGTAAAATCGGAGAAATGTTTGAGATCATTTTGTCATCCCTTTTTTTTTTCAAGATAATCTCTTAGCTATGTTCCATCATCATATAATGTCCATTCCCATGTTGCCAGGAATGATTTAGAACTATTTTCTGTGGAACACAAATAGATTTTTTTATTTGCTCATTTATCTTATGTATCGCCTATTGAAAATGGATAGGATTTTGTCAAGTAATTTCTTGCTAGTGATTTTTGTGTAAAAGTTTCTGCAGATGATTTGTGCATGCTTACGAACAATACTGAATTATCTTTCTCATAACGACCTAAAAATCCTATTTTAATCAAAACAAAACATGTCTCGTTACGTTTTGGTTACTACATTTTTAATTTTGGTTTGGTTTGACATAAATTGTTTTTTGATTTGAAAATTTAACTATTAATTTATTGATGGTCATTTGTATATCAAATTTTATTTACATGTTTCCTCTTTTCGTGGTATAGCAATTTTTACGAAGTAAAGGAAAGAGAACAGTATGTAGCTTGGTAAATAAAAAATATTATATTTTCAAACTAAATTTCTACCTTTCTATCAGAATAAATAAAAAATTTCAAAAGAGAATATCTGATTTCTTCGTACGTGGTTTAAAATGTGTGTGAACACAATCAGCAAATCTGGCTTCAAATTAATTTTGCTTTTGAACAAGGACAACAAAAAGCTATTGAAAATAAAAAGCTTTAAAAGGGATGAGACTTAAGAGCTTAACTCCTCTAAGCCAATTAGGTAACTAAGAGATAAACAGGTTCAATTGTTTTCTCACCTTGTCTGTGGTAGTATGGATTAATTAGAAATTGGTCTTAAGAAATGTGTCAGACAATTATTCGTCTTGAGCTAAAAGTAATTGTAAAGAGATAAAATCAAATATACATCTATTTGAATATATTGAACTTTTCTATACCTAATTCCAATGGAGTTCTATCAGTTTGATAGAAAACTGCTGTAAAGATCTAAATTTCAGGATGAAAATAAATTATAATGTTAGTATTATTTACAGAAAGCAACTAAATGATGAAAAATAATTAGAAAAAATATTGATAAGATTAAAATAAAACTTAAAAATTACAATCCAAAAATTAAAAATACAACACTAAGTTTCTCAAAATCGTAACATAACGCAATAGTAAAAAAATGATACAGGTTAAAAGGAATAGTTTATGATGATTTTATAAAAGTCTTACAATGATACTCAAATGCAGAAGTAGATTATTATATTTAAAGAATAATTACCAACTGAATATATGCACTGAATTAATATGCCACCAACAAAATAGGAAAAGAAACTGAAATCGGTAATATAGTTTACAATTTTGATAAACATATATAGTGGAAATAGTGAAAATAATGGTTACAATGTACTTAAATAAATCAAAATTTTCATGTTGTTATTGCAAAGAATATAATATTTCTAGATTATGTACAATATTGAAGATAAAATTTAGATAATGATATGATTATGCACAATATTCATATCATTGTGCATAATCATATCATTATCTAAATTTAATAAAAGAGATCCAGTACTAAGAATATATGAAATAATATAATTTTATATTGTGTGGAAATATATTTAAACCAATGAATCTATTGCATTACAATGGCTTAAAATTAAATTTGTAATATGGGAATTAAAATTTAATGAATAATAGTACATGTAGCAATTCAGTGTCAACAATTTCTTGGCAATAGTACAAAATTAAAAACTTTTACATGTGTGCATATAAAATTGGATGAAATAATTTACTGGATGATATATATATATATATATATATATATATATATATATATATATATATATATATATATATATATATATATATATATATATAAATTAATAAATAATGCTAAGGAGATAAATGTAGAGCATTGAAATTAAAAAGGATGCATACATGCTTAGCGTGCATTAGCAGATGTTAGAAGAATAAACATTTTAATCACATACAATAGAAAATAAAAAATAATTGTTAAAAATTATATCTAATAGATATTGTATGATTATTATTTGATTAAATTGATACAAATATCTTGATTCAGTTGTAACGCAATGAAACATTTTTAATAAATATACATTTTAAATAAATACATATATTACGGAATAATTATAGTTTCTCCATTTTTAAATAATATAAGTACAACGATTTTGATATGAAACATATTTTTACTTTGTATTCCTTGATAACTGATGTTCTTCATGAATATTTTGTAAAAATGCTATGTAATATGTGAATTAATTCTTCATGCATATGCAACGAAAAATAAAAATTAAATCATAATCTTTGATGGAGATTATAATTTTATTCATTTCTACATACCCTCCATGAATTCAGAAATTACAATGTCGTTATATACAAATGATAGAACTGTTGTGCACTCCTTTAGGAAAAAGAAATGTTGGTAATACCAGAGACATGGAGCAAAGACAAAAGAAAGTGTAAGCATAAGAGCTTGAAAACTACATGAAGAATTATAAAGATTAGGTATTATTTTGGTTTACATGAGAAGATAAAGTTTTAGAACGTCCTTAAATTACTGTGAATGTATAAAGCAGAGACTAAGATTCAGCAAACACTATACCCGATATCCGAACTAATCCAATAACGCGGCAATGCATTAAATTGAAACTTTCTCTTGCCATTATGAACCTAGTCAATATGATTAAATTGAAAACCCTGAATGCAAGCTATTGAGAAAAGGATGAAACTTTTAAGGTAAAATATGTTTAGATATCTGTCTATTTAAAATATGCACTTTACGGAAGAAAGAATTTTTTCTCAATTGAAAATTCATCTTTAGAAATCAGTTGTATATTGAAATTTATGAATATCCCTTATAATTCACTTTCTTAAGGAAATTGAATTTATCGATAAAGTACATATACTCAAAGGTACAAATTATAAAAATTTTCTTATCTATTGACATAGTGATTTTCCTTAACCGAAAAGTAAAGCGAATTTATTTGATACTCCTAGCGATGATGTATTATTTTATAAAATATTTGCAAATATTTTTATTATATATTAGAATATTCGTATACCTTTTATAATTAAAAAAATTTTAATCATGCAATCTCGCGTTATCAGCCAAGAACAGTACACCTTTGCATTTGGCTTCTTCTTATGCAATGCCTGATGCACATATTCCATTTGCTGAAAGTACAGGTCAGCGGGTACCGTTTGACCAGTTGGTAGCAGCTTATAGTGAATGACTTTACGACTAGTCTATCAGACACAAAGCATAATTTTGCGTGGGTTCAGGTGATCTGGTGCATTGCTGAACAGTTTCTTGGGGTGAAAACCAATGTAGGATCCACTTTTCTTCGCTAGTCATCACACGGTTGAATACGGATGCATTACGGTGGAGAGAAAGTAATGATAAACAGACTGCTACTTGTTGTTGCTTATGGAATTCCATCAGCGTATGAGGAAACCAGTTGCTAATCCTGTACGTCTTACTAAAGCAGTGCAGATGAAGTCTAACCATTTCATCGGAAACATTAGATTGTCTGGTAAGTTCACAACGCGTTTGATTGCTGTTCTCCTCAATGGCCACATACAACGTTTTGTGACTGTCCAAACCTGTGGTCGTTGTGTACATCATTAGAGAGGGACAAATCTCCTGACCTGAATTTGTGTTGCCGTACGTTCATCCACAGCACAATCCGTAAACACTTGACATATTTGATGACTGGGTGCAGCAGCTGATAAGTCCACTTTAAAGTTGTACAGAAAAATATACTGAATGAGCTAATTTAACATGACCATTTCACTTTGCTATTGTACCAGCTACGATTGATGAATGTACGCGATGATTTTTCTTTTACAACGACTGCTATTCATACTCGAGATTGGCTAATGTCTCAACCACGTCATGCACTAATTTGTATACTTATTCTCGCTTCATTTAAAGGCAACGCGAAAACGACATGGACGTCCTCTTGTTTTCCTAGAATAATTCTTTTATTTATTCCTAAATTTGCATTTTCATTTATCCTTTTAAAAATATTTTAAGGTATTCACTAATTGTGAAGAATGATGAACCAGAAATTAATGAAAATATTTTTAATTTGCTACATATATTTCTAAATATAATATACTAAAACAAAATAAAAATTATTAATTAAAATTAGAAATATGTACATATTTCATCATTAAAAAAATTAATAGAAAGAAAATACGCACATACACAAACTTACTTCAAATCAGAATTTTAAAGCAACTAAAATTTGCTTTTCATTTTTCTAAGTGAAAAAAAGTAAACAAAAAATTACTTAAAATTTTTGCATTCGGTAATAAAATAAAATATACAAAAATATGTGTAATGACAGTAAAATTAAATGTAATTCAATATTTTTCAGTTATACAATGAACTATTTATCTAATAAGGAAAAACACACAGTACCAATTCCTTAAAATTATTTGAATTTTAGTTAAATAAAATTGAATCAAAAATACGTTTTTGTTATGCATTAAACTTCATGTATCCAAATAAAAAAGTAAGAAAAATATATCTATTTTTAATTTTTAATAAATGAAAATATATATATAACGAAGTGAACCAATTGTAACAAATATTATATAAAAATATATAATTATCCCTTTATTTATTCAACTAATCACATAATTATATTAATATAAGCAGTTTATTCATTGCTTGTAATGCATCTATAATGAACTTTTAAATTTCTTGTATCAAATTACCTTTATATAACGCTATGTTGGTAATATAATTCATGAAATTTAAAAATTCATTAATTTTATGAACTAAATTGTTAAAATATTAAAAAAGTTTAATACCTTAAATTTTGTTAAGTTGTTGTAATTGTTAAAATTTATGATTGTTAAATGATAATACGAAATTATTCTTAGCGTACTGTTTTTAACTGTATTTATTTGATATTAATATTGTTTTTTCCCCAAAAGCTATCGTATATTTTGGTTACTACTTGGAGTTAAGCGTGAGTGCATCAAGCATTAGCCAAAGCATTTAAATATAATTTATAATTAGTATATTCTTTGTGTATACACATTTAAATTTTAACATATTTTAATTGTTTATTGTGTATACAATGTATACAATCTTTGTGTATACAGATTTTTTATTTGATGTTACGTTATTATTTGCACTCTGTAACTTATACTTATACATTCAATTAATTAAAACAGAATTACAAAACTTTTTACCCAAAGAAATGTCTTATATGAATTAGAATAGTTGAAATTAAGATTAAAATAATTTCACATTAAAGAATGAAATGAGTTACCTCATTCTATGCTATTTTTCACTTGAGTATGATTACAAATATATTTCGGAATAGAATCAAATATAAACCATGATATATATTAAGAGAAAGTTTTAATAATAATAATACCAATACAAATATTAAAAATTATAGTTAATATATAATTTTAACTTTTACATGCATAAATTTTATTTTTGTCATCTTCCTTAATAAATACAAGAATTAACATTAATTCCAAAACAGATTATCACGAGTGGAATGTTAAATTATTACGGAAATATATTGATTTAGAATCCATTTCACACGTTGTTATAAATCAAGACTCATTTACATCTATATATTACTGATACAAGAAGTAATTAATTATGTCGAAATATATTAAGACATCGTCCACGTCAGATTTAGTTGTGGATTTTAGCTATATCTAAGCAGTACATACTAGAGATCTCTTATGCGCATTTATCTTGGTTTAAAGTATTAAACCGAATATATTGACTAAAAGTAAAATTTATCAAAATCAGACATTGACTAAAATTAAATTATATAAAATTTATGCTTCAAACATTTTTGTTTTAAATTCATTTTGTATAAGTAATTATCTTGTGTTTGTAATTTAATAAATAATTTATATGTAATTTCATATTAATGAAGAATTGTTATGCATCAAATCTTGTAAACAATTTAAATTGTAGATGAATGTTAATTAAAACTGGCTGAAATTTCTTTAATTAGTAATAATTTGTGTATTTAGGTTAATCAAACAAAAGCTTTCTTTTAGGATTTTGGTAAATCTTCTCTTTAATTAAATTTAAAAGGAAAGAATACATGTCTTCATTACACAAATAATAAAGAAATAATAAGTTGAGGTTTATATAGAAAAGATAAAAAATGAAGTTTATTTAAAAACTCAATTTTATTAGAAAATATAAAGGCATTCAATTGTAAAATGAATCAAATAATAAGCAGGACATAAAATGTAATCATTCTTTATCGTCACTTATAATTTTTATTGATTACTATTTTATTCTTTTTTCATTTGTATTAGCATGATTTGAAATAAATAAATTAATAATATTTGATAAATTCTAAATTTATTTCAGAATATTAAATAGGTTAAAGTAACATTTCAAAAAGAAATAGATATGATAGTAAGTAAATGCTATTGTAAATAATAAAAGAGAAGAAAAAAACTTTAAAATTAAGACAGCTGGAGAATTTAATAATTATATTAACAATAAACTGATAAAAATTACTGGAAACAATAGATCTGTAAGGAAAAATTTCTGCTTATAAAATTTTCTATAGTGAATATGTTATAAAATCTTAATATTATATGTAGTATTGTGTCTTTTGTAAAATTACTAAGTATTAATTTCTAATTTGAGGGTGAAAAAATTACCACATTTATTTCCTAATTAGTTCATAGAATAATAAATCATTTACACAATCTTTAGTATTGTCAATTTCATTGATACTTTGTGTTTAAAATTTGAATGAGAACGATCGTTTTTGTAACGCCATAAAATTTTTGGTTAACGGGAAAAGTTTTTGTTATACATTTTTCGAAAAAAATACTATATGAAAATTTAAGTGATTCTATATTAAATTTTTAATACAATTAACTTAATTGAATAACTTCATAAATTTTAAGCTAGTATATGGGCATATAATTAATCTTAAAATGTATGTATAAATATTCACAAGTTTATGATTAATATGATTTATGATACCACAAATATTAGTATGATTTTAAGAAGTTTGACATTAAAAGTTTGGAGATATGTGTAAGTCACTATAAATTAAATTAGAACTTAAGAGTGTGTTGTTTACAGTGTCACCAATTCTGTAAGGGATTTTGAATAAGATTGCTTATTTGTATCTGCAATATAATCTTAATACTTTAAAGTAATGTTTAACATTTTTTCAATAGTATAATTAAAAATTTACAAAGCACATTATTATTATCAATATAATGAAATGCTACTGAAATTAAATTACATCTAGTAATCTCACCATAATTTTTTATAAAACACAAAATAATTCATTAAATTGAATACTTTGAGAATGTTATGCCGCAATTCAACTGTATAAAATAGTTTTACTCTATATTTGACTTTAAATTAGAAGAGATTTTTAGTTAAAATTTGAGAAAAAATAATGCAGAAATTTATTCTGTAGTATGTACATTTTAATGTATTTTAATAAGCTTTATAACTTTTAATATTCAAAGGAAATATTATAATATTGTTCACCATGGCATCTTATAGAAGTTTTCATAATCTTCGATAACTTTTAGAAATCTAAAAAACAGAACACACTTAGCACATATATCTGTCAGAATAACAAAGCAGTAAAATACAACTTATGAACAATTTAATATTTATTTGAGTTACCTTTTTAAAATACTTCAATGCTTATTTTATAATTTAGATAATGTGATATTTTTGATTATTTTTGGATGATGGTATTTCTTATTTTTTAATATTAAAATATTCTGTTTCTATTAATTCCATACTATTAATGAGTTTTTGTTTTCTAATAATTTTTCCTCTTTTTTACCCATAGCTAACAGCATATTTTCAAGATTTAAACGTAATTAAGAATAGTTTAAGATTCTGCGTTGCAAAGTTACAGAACTAATTCTATTTTATTTTTTTCACATATATCGGAATTTTCTATAGACAGAAAAAGTTCATCTTACTAAAAATACAATAATAATAATTTCAATCAAAATTAGAATTAGTGAATTCAAAAAAATTCTATTAAATTTTTCTTTAGTTTATTTTGATGCACTAAAATTAGTTTACTATTATTATGTAAGAAGTATACCATATTCAAAACGGATAAGAAAAGTTGAATTATTGTGCACAACTATTTTTTATGTAATTTAGACAAAAATCTTAATAATGGAGATGAAATGAATTCCATAAATTGACATTTAATGCGATTATGAAGACATATACTTTAAATTTTCTTCATCTTGAATAAATTAAAATTCTCTTAGATATATAAGCGACAATACATCTAAGGGAGAAACTGAGTACTGTATTAACAGAATTACTGAATAATTTCTGAATATTATTTCGAAATGTTATTATAACATTGTTTTAATGTTATACAAGAATACAATAATGCAAATGCAGTAGTTTACTTTCAAGACTTTCGTAAAAGGAAAAAAAATTGCAAAAAGTTTGCATGCGAAATGGGAATGGAGAATCGCCATGTATGTAACAATAAAATGTTGGGACAGTTCGTAATCATTGTGTAAAATGCTTAATAAATATTGCAATATTCAAGGATGGTGATCAAAATTATCATCATAGTTTGACCATCACAAACTGACTACATATTACACTTATGTAATTTGGCAATGAAGGTATGTAAATGTTGGCATATTCAACATCATTTAAATTTCACCCATACGTATTTAGGATTAGACTCATTTAATTGAAAGCCTAGAGATCAGACTAATTCAATCAAGTAGCATCTACGTTTTGGTATGAGTTCATTAGTGGAATATTTGTTTATTAACATAATAATAACTTTGTCGATGTTCCTTATTCCATCGCATGGTGGTTTAATAAAAGGGAAAACCTGAGCTATATTGAAGGATATAAATTCTTGATTTGTAACTATGTTAAGAATATATAGAAATAGAATGAAGAAAAGTATACCACTTGAATAATAACAGTTGAAAAACAATCTTCATAGAAATGTTCATCTATTAAACTAATAATTTTTATTTATGATCAGTAACTATCTATAATAAACTGAATAGAATTACAAAGTTCAAATTTTTTATAAATTAAGAACTGACTTAATACTTAAATGTAACTCAACATTTAAATGCAATATCATAATTAAATATTTACATTAAATTTTGTTGTTAATTATAATTTTATTGTTGTTATTACATTATTAATATATTATTTATATTATTATATTATGTATATTAATATATATTATATATATTATTATTAATATGTTATATATATATATATATATATATATATATATATATATATATATATATATATATATAAACATATATATATATATATATATATATATATATATATATATATAAATATATATTATTTTATGTAAATATTAAATTTTGTTGTTTATGATAATTAGCATGTGAATGGATAAAGTAAACTTAATGCATATATTTAAAAAAATCAGTTGTTCAAAATAATGAATGTATTTGTGATTTGCTTAGACTGGATTGTCCTGTAATATATATTAATTATAATTCCTATTTTAGATGACCTTGGTCTAGGTATGTATTTTTTTAAGATTTATTATGGAAAAAGTAATTTTAATGAAATACTGAGTAGTACTTTTCATTGAAAAAGGAAACAACAAGAAAAAACACTTGAAAAAGCAATTTGCACAGCAATTGTTCTCTTATTAACATTTTTTTAAGAAATTTAATCCTACCTGTAGAAAAAGGTTTGCGAAAGAAAATTGAGTTGCTTTCTTATTTTAGAAGACCAAATATACATGTTCTGAAGAAAAGTTTAACCTTAATTAAGGTATATTATGAATTAAGAAAAATTTAATGTTAATTAAGTAAGACAATGAAAGAACTTATTGAAGTACGGAATTGATAAAAAAATTTTTGTTGATCAATTGTTTACAGTTTTATTAAACAATTTTAAATATACTTTTATTCTATGATAATTACAATCAATAATTTATTTAGAATAAAAGAGAATCACTTATAATTTCATTCGAACAAAAAGTATTCGCGCCTAAAATATCATAAAAAAATATTAGCCTTCACACATTTCAGAAGAAATGCTCCGCACTTTTAAATTCTAAATAAATTAATTTACGTTGCTGCTTTAGCTAAAAAAATAGTTTTAAAAATTAGAAAAGAAGTTAAAGTTTCGAATTAATAAAAATATCTTTCCTAAATGAATTGTATCAATAAACTCGGAATCCTTTAATTATAACAGCACTTTATGACTCTTAAAATAAACTTCCTGTTCTGTTGAGAATTAGTGAAAACTGAGTAGAGAAAGTTTTATAATCCTTTTTAAATTAAAAATTAATTTTAGTATAAAAAAAGAATAGCAGTTAAGAGGCTATCAAATACATAAAAATGATTAAATATGTAGATAGGTAGTTAAAATAAATTATCAAATTAAATTATAAAATTTAAGGCAGTCATTTTATCATTCCTCAGTTTAAATTTTTTCCTTATATTCAAATAGATAATTAAGCAATTTCAAATTGAATTTTACGTTTTTTCAGGCATGAGGAAATATGGTAAGCTAAATGTTAATTTTTTGATAGCCATGTGACATTTATATACTAAACTTTTGGTACATAAATAATCTATAGGCTCTTATATTATAACATTATTAATTATATATAGTTAAAATAAAAACATTTGTTTATTTATAGGGATACTTTCACAACCTACAATATTTTATTTTTAAAATTTCCTTTTGTATATGCGGTTGGTCACACAAAAGGTTACACCATTTAAAACCAGATATATAAAAGTAAAATATATTTTGCAAATAATATGCTATAGAAATACCAAATGATTGACATCACAGACACTTCAAAAATGTTTATAATAACAAAATCAGTAGCTGGTGTAGTTGCGATTGTTTGTTATAACGAGTAGTAAACGCATCGGCACAGAATCAAAAAGGCTTTGAATGTATCCTTGGGTATGGCAGTCCATGTTACTTCTACATGTAGTCAAAATTGAAAAGTAGCAGCTGGTGATGCATCATAACATTTTTTATAAAAATAAAATTTATCTCAAGTCAAAGTTATATCATTGCGAGTCAAGAAAGAAGAAAAAAATTAAATGTCATCGTCCCATACTCAGACGGGCAACAGTGCTGAGATGCCACGAATTATTTTACATTGTCCTAGGTGATTCCTGTTCGTGATTTAATCATTGCAAAGTGGGCACGTTGAGCTAGATCGGATGACTATACGAAATAAAAGAATCAGTAAGCAGTCGTGACTAACATTCAGCCGTAAGCTCACGACAACTGGTGCGAACCAAGCAGTGATGCCCTGAATAATCTTCAGCCAGCTCTTTGTGAAATTTCTAATCATTGAATCCTGATAGAGATTAGGGACTGAAGTGCTTTTAACAATTCACTTGACAACTGAAAAAGAATTATCACTTTTAGTTATCTGTAGAATCATAGATCCCTCTTTAACTAAGAGGTCGGTTTGTTTGTTTCCATCTACTCCACATTTAACAGGAATCCACTCGACTTCACATTATATACATGTTTGTGTATGCGAGTAAATGTTTTGACAAATAATCCTTAATTAATATGAATTTCGATTAATTAAATAAGTCATTCAAACAACAATGAAGCAATGTATTTATTTCCTGAGGAAAAAATGGAGGAAAGATTGCAAATCCTTTATGATCAAAAGGGTTCATTTGAATAAAGATTAAGAAGTAAATAATCACACTCAAATATGATAAAATTAAAACTAATGATGTTCTGTTCAGTTAAATATTTGCTCTGTCATTGTTGGAATAAGATAAAAAAATTGAAAACACATAATGGTAAACTGCATAAACATTTCAGATTCATCAAGCGTTATCAATACTCTAGATTTTCATGGTGGTAGATGCAAATACTTTCTATTTATACACATTATTAGAGGCATGATTTTTTTTACAAAATATAATTTCGAAGACAACAAGGAAAATAATTCCTTTTATATCCCTTAGAATGTCATTAAATGCAATGTCTGATCTTCCTGTTCTTGAATAATTAAATATAATAAACAATTCATCGGAAATTTTATTGATGTGATATGAATAAATATTGGCCAGTCGTGATTATATATCATGTGGTAGAATGACTACATCTCATATTACTTTGTTTTATTGCTGTAGTAAATAAATTCCTGAAACTGAAAGGAAGAGTGGCTGTGACTAAATACTGATGGCTCTAGGATGGGTAACTCAAATAACGTGGGTGCAAGTTTCTACTGTGAACTGCTTTCATTATAAACATCCACAGGCCCTTTTGCAACTATCTTCGACAGTGAAATAGCCACATTTCATCAAGCTCTCTTACAACTATAACAACCTCATCTTGGGCATTTTTAAAGGCGGCTTTCTTATCACACTCTAAAATTTTCCTTCAAGCCACTGACTCATAAAGTGATTTTCGTTCCTCAGTTGTACATGATTGCTTCGTTCTTCTTAAGTGGTTCCGATTATAGGCAAATAGGTTGTCCTTCAATGGATCTCCACCCATTCCAGTGTTCAGTTAAATGAAACCGCTGACCAAGAAAGGAGCTGCTGTCCTTCAATCAGTCTACTCATACAATTTACCAAGTGTATGCATATCAAATGAGACGATTGCTAACAGATGTCGCCACACATGTATACAAACATTACGAAACCATGACACGTGTTTTTTTATAGTTTGGCCTTTGATACTCACGTTTAGTTTACATTTGGACGAGTTTCAGCGTGCAGTTTTTTTACTATGATAAAAATGTCGAATTTTATACCTTCCAACCACGATTTGCTGACAGCATTGATTTTTTGTTACAATCTGAAGTAAAATGATGTCGAATCGCATCAAATGCTTGGAGAAGTATAGGATGACGATGATCTGAGCCGTGCGCTGTGCTAAAAGTGGTTTGAAAAGTTTCAAAATGGTGATTTCTATGTGAGAAAAGAGGAGCTTGGCAGACCAGCAAAAAATTTTGAAGATGCTGAATTTCAAGCATTACTCGATGAAGATGATGGCCAAACGCAAGAACATCTTGCAGAACAATTGAATGTTGACCAAATCATTGTTTCCCGTCTTCTCAAAACAATGGGTAAGATAATAAAGGTCGGTAGATGAGTACCACACGAGCTAACGGAGAGTTAGCAGGAAAACCGAAAATTCGTGAGCGAAATGTTGCTTGCGCGCTACAATGGCAAGTCATATCTTCATCGTATTGTGAATGACGATGAAAAACGGATTTGTTTTGAGAATCAAAAGTGTAATCAATCATATGTTGACCCCGGACAGCCATCCAAATCGATTGCAAGGCCGAATCGCTTCGGCCGCCAGACAATGCTGGGTATTTTCTGGGATCAGGAGAGGCCAATCTGTTATGAGCTTCTCAGACCCGGCAAAATCGTTAATACAATTACTTGATTTAAATGATGCTATACTCTAAAATCACGAACAATACAAGAAACGGCAGCATAAAGTGATTTTCCTTGATGACAACGGCCATTGACACCGTGCTAAACCGACCAAGGACATCGTTAAGGGGCTCGGCCTGGAGCCCTTAGCACATGCGGCTTATTCGCCGGATTTGGCTCCTTCCGATTACCACCTATTTGCACCATTGGGACACGCATTGGCTGACCAGCGCTTCACTTCTTACGAAAACGTCAAATCTTGGCTTGATGATTGGCTGGCCTCAAATGGCCGATAATTTTTTTTGGTGTGGTATTCACAAATTGCCCGAAAGATGGCAAAAATGTGTAGCTAGCGATGGATATAACTTCAAATAAAGAAATGCTAATAGTTTTCGCAAATTTATTGTGTCTTTTTAAAACAATCGTATCATTTCAATTGCATACAACTGGTAATCATGTCAACTGTCAAGAAAGCCTTAAAGGTGACTTTTTCCAGTAATTCACTTTATTAATGGAAATAAACCAAGGATTAATCAAATTAATGTTTCGCCTTATTTCTGGTCATGATTGTCTTCAAAAGCACCTGTACCACATCAATGTCGTATCAGATTCCCTCTGTCTCATGCGTACCCTTATGGAAAATATGGATTGCCCACATCTCAGAAAGTGTCCTGCTTTTCCTTTTTTGCCATCCAGTCACGCCCTAAATTTATAGATTTACGGAAATGTTTTTTTTTTTTTTGGTTTTACCCTGTTTTTGATGTTTTATTTGTCTTGTAACTCTGCCATTGGAAGTAAAAAAATATTTTAGCATTAGGAAAAATAATAAAAAGTACTGTTTTCAAAAATAAAACATAGATTATTTTAAAATAAAGGAATTCTTTATAATGTTTTTGTACTAACTTGTCTTAATAACTTCAAAAGAAATGGCATACGGGAAAAGTGATAATTCTTCTTATGTAAAAATTTATCGTAATATGAACAAATTAAGAATTTTCCAATTTTTCACAAGGAAACCAAAACCACATGCTTGAAAGATAAATTTAATTACTTAAATGAAATTTGTAAAAATAAGGTACCTATGCAGATCTTTTCCATAATAATAGTTTATTTTCAAAATATTTGATTTGTATTTGTCTAATATATTTATATTTATTGGTAACATTTTGTTGAAAATTTAATTTATTGTTTAAAAATTCCTGTAGAAGAATAGTATAGAAAATATGACTCAGTATTGTTATTTCTCGAACAATGAAAAATAATTCAAAATTCTATTAGATCTATGATTCACAAAATATTATTAAATTCTTGATGTAATTAAAATGTTGAGAATTATTTTATTGCAAAAGGTTTTTAATTATACTTCAAATATATCAAAATAATCTAAAACTATAGGTAAAAATTTATCGCACGGTCACCTTTGGCGAAATTTTCAAAACATCGCCAAGCGTGACCGTATGGGGAATTTTCGACGGGAAAAACGGCGGGGGGAAATGGCTGAAATACTGCCAAATATTTCATACACTGTTGGTATCTAACAATATGCTCAACTACTTTTACAAAATTAACAAAAAACGCATTTTTATAGATTTCAAACTTTAATGGTAAAATAATAAAGTTGTTATGTAAAATTATCCATAAAATGTTTCGATTAAATTTTATATTAATGAATTTAAATCGGTAAATATTCATGAGAAATTAATGACAAATAGGGTTGCCAAAATACAAGTTTTCCGGGTTTCTAGTAAAAATGTTCGCCAAATTTGGCGCCAAAAAAACGCGCTAAGGGTGACCGTACAAGAAATCTGATCCAAATAATTTAATTACAAAAACTGTTCAAGCTGCTAGTCAAAAAACTCCAAACACTATTATTCATGGATTTCTTAAATATCATTTTAGCTTGTTGGAAAATTTGAATGTTATTGATGAAATTTGCTAACGCTTATTGGGAAATGTAAGGTATTATATAATATTTAATAATGACATATATTTATTCTTCAATACACCACAGTTTTGATTTTAACATTCCCCTTTTTATTAGAGTTTTATATGTTATTATGTTCATCAATTTTAATTTGGCAGGACTATATTATTACCAAAATAATTCAACGTATATATTAACAAAATAATTCAATGTATCAATTTAAGTATTCAGTGATAATGGGTGAATATGTTTTATTTACTATTTAAAAATAATTCTGCGATTTATTTAAATATTTTACCTTTCGGATTTATCTGTGTTCTTGGTTTTTGAATTATTTTCCATTGTCTTACATTTTACTGCATTTATAATTTGTAACACATTATTTAAATACAGAAATATTGTGTTGTGATATTGTAGATAATATATTTTTTGGTTAAAGTTTTTAATAATCATTGTGATTTTTCAGAGAACACAAATTTTGTTATTAAAAACAGACAATTAATAATGTTAAAAATTCATAATTTTTAAAGAACTAATTTTCCTTCCCATTTAAATTTCCAATTTAATAATAAATTCAAGTAAATCACATTTTTTGTGCATGGAAATTTACCTTTTACTTACCAGATGTTGACAGATGCAATAAATTATATTTAATGCAGCATATGCTTCTCCCATAATTGTAGCAGAATAATAATGCGGAAGGAAAGGGACATTTGAGGATAAAAAATCAATCAGTTATATTATTTTTTATTTTCGAAGTTAAAGCTCGTTAATTTTACATTACGTGTGTGTATACTAGATAAAGTAATATTAGGTAAACGATCAGTATAGTGATTACAGAGATAAAGCTTAAACTGAATCAGCATTAAGTATTATATAATGTGCTGAATCTTTAAAAAAGCACTATGCTTGCAAATATGCAAAGTTTATTGAAGCGTAATTTTTCTACGTAGATTATATATTAGAAATATAAATACTGCTTAGTTAGATTACATAAATTCGTGAAAAATGCCAATGTTATTCATTAAAATAGGCAATCAGATTGATTATTAATAAATGATCTAACTATTGTAAACTTATTTCAGAAATTTTTTTTTCAGTTTGCACACTTTTAAATCAAACATAATAACTTGAGTTTGAAGTAAAATATAATAAAGATGAAAAATCAAAATATTTAATATTACTTATTTTGCATATATTTTTATTATTTTATCAGAGATATATCATGTAGAGTAAGCATTATAAAATAATGTCAATTTAGGAAATGAAAAAACCCTTTATTTTATATTTTAGAGAATATAAAATGCATCTCATTATTGGTATCATTTTAAGAAATAAAACCTAATATAAGTTGTGAAGAAGAATGAATGATAAGTCAATTGGTATAAAATATAATGTATTATGAGTTATGTTCTCAATGTAATAAAATGCAGTAGGAATCTATGTGTCCTCAAATAATATGCAATAAGAAAACAAAATAAAACCTAATATAAGTTGTGAGGAAGAAAGAATGATAAGTCAATTGGTATAAAATATAACGTATTATGAGTTATGTTCCTAATGTAATAAAATGCAGTAGGAATCTATGTATCCTCAAATAATATACAATAATAAAACAAAATAAATAACGTTATTAACAATGCAAAAAGTATCAAGCCATAAAAATAAATGAATAACTTAACCGTTATACAGTTGCCTGAAATCAAATATATTATTGCATAAATATGTATGTATTTTCTTTTATAAGAAATACATAGAAAATGTTTATTTAAAACAATATCCGTAAATAAGCCTGGGACTAAGAATTTTTAAAACATTTAAATATTTACATTTGGAAAAATTAAAAGTTTTATAGAAAGATGGGGAAAAGTTATTTAAAAGCTGTCAATTTCATTCTTTATATTAAACTAGACATTATTCTGAATCAGCATTAAAAGCAATTTTTCTGATTTTGGAGATTTCTTTAAAAATAAACTTTTATAAAATTTCCAAATTAGTATAATAAATATAAGATTACTATTTTTTTTCCCAAAATGTAATTTTAAGTATCTTTTACATAATAAATTTCAAATTATGTTTAAGTTTTTATTTACAAATAGTTTAAATATTTTAACAACATAATTAATTAAATAATTGCATTAAATATCAATAATAATCAAAAAATTTGATACTGCTGCTATATTAAAAATGTAATTTAGAATACAAAACTCAATAATACTTGTTAATAATTTCAATCCTATTAGATATTGAAATATTAATTGAGATACAAGCTTCTGAAAATTAAATATACTTGAAAATTCATTTAAGATTCCTTAAATGACTAATTCAAGTAGAAGCAAAATTTCAAAATATTTAGTTTATAAAAGAAGATAAATTTTTAAGTTGTTACAAAGGCAGGAATGAAGAATCTGTAAAATTTAGTCAGAAAAGTGCCTTTCGACTTAACTTTTAAGAGATTTGTTAAAGTGCACTAAACAAGATTTGTTAAAGGGGGAAATTGAACTAGAGAATGATAAAGTTAAATTTTGATCTAAAATATATTTCTCATATATACAAAAGCATAAACTTCAAATAAATGCTACTTTTAAAGAGAAGTTCAAATTTATTATTAAGGCAAAAAAATTAATTATAGTATTTTAGATTAAAGCTTGATTACTTGATTAGAAATGAGGAAAGGCTGATAATTTCAAGTAAGAAATATTCATAAGGGAAATGATAACTTAAATTACATGATCAAAGTAAAAGACATTACCCTCTGAGGAAATGATTTGAGTACATAGAAATTTAAATTAAATGATTTTTCTTTTATGTTTATGAAATATACAGACAACATAAATGGGATATAAAAATTCTTGTCATTATAAACATGAATCTATACTTATATTTGCATGAAGAAGATACTTCATACAAAGTTATGATTTTGAGATATAAATATAACAGGTTTATTTATAAGATAAAAATAAAATTGTAAAATTTTGATTCTACTTAAATTTGCAAATTTTTAATTCACTTGATTTTTTGTATATTTTAAGAAAACTCATTATAATAAATACGAGAAAAAGTAATTTGATATTTGTAATAAAAATATGTGTTTTACTTAAGTATTTACTTTGACACTTTCCATTTGCAGTCATTAAACTAAAGAATTTGCTAAAAAAAACAGATGAGAAATCAAAATTAAAATGTTTGGATGACGTTAAAATATATAACACAATTATTGTATTTCGTATTTTTCCATTTATTAATCAAGCAAACATCTTCCTTATGATTTTCAAAAGTGATTAATATTTAATCATCGACAAGAAAATAATTAATGACTTCCCTTACATACATAGTACAGTTTAAGGCCTTTTAACTCAGAAATTTCCAAAATCTCGTTAAGCTTTCTTAGATGAAGAACTTTATGGTCAAAATTTAAGTAATAGCTTCCAAACTTCCTTTGTTTCTAAACTTAGAATGAGTGTTTACTGACCAACTGGATTTCGTATCAAATCTGTGTGAACGGGAGGCAACTTCATTAATAGTTTGGACATCATTATGAAATATACAGACAGCAGTTACAACAGAAATCATCCTGCTGATGGCTAAGTTAGCTTATGATATTTAAAGATATGTGTGTGTGAGAGAAGTGAGATTAAACTGAAACTTTTAACAATCTTATGTATTTAGCTTTTAATAAAAAAGTGAATGACAAGCTGAATTAATTTTATCTTGTATTTGGTAAGTTAAAATCTTATTATTTTCTAATTTTCAAAATCAGAGCATTAAATTGTAAATAATAATAGGTTCTATTTACATATTTATTAATTAATATTTGGATTACGTATATAAGTGTATAAGTAAACGACGAAATATTTAATTACAATATTTAAATATAATAAATATTTTTATTTATTTTCAAGAATTTCTTAAATACGAAATTTATTTCATTTTATTTTTAAAATCATGAACATAGGAACAATTTCTTAATTATGTCTATTACAAATTATTGCTTAAAAATTCTGATAATTAGAGTCTGTCTTACTTATTTTTAATTTTAAAAATATTCTTTACTTGGAGTAATATAATTGTATTTATTAATCAACATATATCAAGCAGATTATTCACAAAAATTGTTGTGAATAAGGAAGAGAGATTTAGGCATTTTTATGTTGAGATGTATTTAATAAATTGTTGAAATAAAAAAATGTTATATAAATGATGTAAAATAATATGTCCTTACAAATTTATTTTTTGATAAAAATGTATCAAATATTAAATGAGTTTTTAAACTCACTTTATTTATTTAAAAGCAATGTATTTCTATTAAATCATTTTATAATGGTAATAATATTGTACTTTACTCATTGAAATCTTGCGTTTGTGCAACTTCGTTATTGTAACATTCGATGATAAATTACATTTTTTAAATTGAACTAGTTGTTAAATATCTAGACAATTGTATAAATATTTTGAACAAATTTGTTTCCCTTATAATCAAAATATTATTATTTTTTATATTTTCGCATAAAATTTTTTTATATTTATTATTAATTGCACAACTATGAAAAATTCATTTTTATTCAAATCATTAATGAAAATAATTGCTAAATTTTTTGAAAACTAAATTTTAAAATATAATTTTTATCTAAAAATTAAAAATACTTATCAGAAGAGATTGTAATGCATAAAATATAGAGTATTTAATTTCTCAACAATGATTCTTATCTTACAAAAGTTTTTTATGCTTAAGTTGGATAATTGCAGAAGAAGACTAACCCCACAGTATAAACGCCAACGTCTGGAATTGTGCCGGATTTGAGCCACGTGAACAAAAGTGTGGCACAGAATCATCTTCTCAGATGAATCATGCTTTTGTTTTTTAGTGACAGTTGCCAAGTACGATTGTGGCATCGACATGGAGGCATGTCCAAACCTGCAGCAATTGTGGAAACCCTCATCGCGTGACAACGTGGTATCATGGTTTGGGGTAAATTTGCGTACGATTCCAAGTTACATCTAGTTCTTAGTCACGGCATTATGAGAGCGTAGATGATGTGCTGCGGCTAGTCACATTCTTATATCTTCAGATATCCCAATGTCCTTTATCAGCAGGATAACGCCTGACCGCTTATTGCTCGCACCAGTCAAGATGCTCTGCAAGGTATACAGCTCCTTTCCTGGCCACCGTGTTTGCCAGATCTACTGCCAATCGGGCAAAATTGGATATTATTCGACGCCATTTGCAGACCTTGCCATTGCTTCCTTCAAAAGATAAATTTTAGCAAATGGTTGACAAAGAATGGAGAGCCATTCTTCAGGACCCTTCCGTATTCTTATTGACTCTGTGCCCAGACGTGTTTCTTTTTGTATTCACATCCACGGTGATCCTAAAACCTTGTGACCCGACCCTGTTCTCGCTCTGTATTATGCATATCACTCCGAAATATGGATCACTTATTGTTCAATGCTGTCTCTCTCTGTTAGCCGAATTTCGTGACTTTCTGGAAAATCCTTTTTGTATTAAATTTTCAAGTTGCTCTAAGTGTTCCTTCGTTAAAAAATATTTTAAATCATTATTTTGAACGAAAATATTTCAAAGAATGTAGCATCATAAAGCTTAAAATATTACGCAAATGAAAAAAAGGAATAAATATGAACTAATAAATTTTTAAATTAAAATATAACAAAATAGTTAACCTGAGGCATGTGAATATGAAAAAAATATGTGAAACATTTCTCTACAAGAAATAAGTGACAATGTCAGAAAGATTTTTCAATCACAAGATCTTGAAATGTAATTTAGGTTTAGTAACGTAAGCAAAGTAATATTACCAACATAAGAACAATTTTATTTCACCAAAATAAATATAAGCATTCCTATGGACATAAATGAGAGAATTTGTTTACATCTAAATATTAAAAATTTTATAAATTGTAAATCTTAAATATATATATATATATATATATATATATATATATATATATATATATATATATATATATATATATATATATATATATATATATATATATATATATATATATATATATATATATATATATATATATATATATATATACATACATATATATATATATATATATACATACATATGTATATATATACATATATATATATATATATATATATATATATATATATATATATATATATATATATATATATATATATATATATATATATATATATATACTCCTTTAATGAGGATTTCTCACCTCTTTATGTACAATAAAACTTTCATTTTTGGTATTCGTATAAGTGTGTGCAGTAATTAAAGTTTATTTCGATAAAATTCTTTATTGAAATATATAATATTCTTAATAAACGCTTTGCATTTATAATGCCGACAATTTAATGTCTTTTTACTACAATATTTAAATAATTCTAACTTTCTGTGTGACAAGCTTAAAAGTTTGTAGACACGAGAGAAATAATATATCTTCTGTTGCCTAAACCCCTTGTCATATAGATCATTTATAATATTTTAAGTAAAGTGTAAAAATTTAATTATATTCCTGTCATGCTTAGCAGCAAGTTTAAAACTGCACTGTTTTTGTAAAACTTCTTATATTTATCGTATTTAGGTACATCTCACTTTAAAACAGTAGTTATAAAAATCAACTAAAAAAAAGTCAAAATATTTTCCTACTTAACTACATATAAAAGCAATAATATGCTAGACTCTGGTGTTTCTGAACATGACAAATGATACAGTTGTGATAGCATCTTTGCGGTATCCATTTGTTTTCCATCTTAATGGTATTGATTATATAAAAGGCTTACTCTTTGATTGTTTTCTTGACAGTATCGATTTCTGAAGAAAGCTAAGTTGCATTTTTTCATTAGCTGGATGTAACCTAAGGATTATAAGATATTTTATGAATATGCTTTGGAAGAAATTAAAGCTAATAGGTTTTTACAAATACATTTTTTTCTAAATATTCGTTGAGTTTACGTATTTACGAAAAAAACATCAAGTATCTTAGAGGTATTTAAATGCTTACAGTATAAACATCTTGTATTGTTCTGTATTAAATTTATGAAGAGTAATTAGAAATTATCTATCTATCGATATATATATATATATATATATATATATATATATATGTGTGTGTGTATATATATATATATATATATATATATATATATATATATATATATGTGTATATATATATATGTATATATATGTGTATATATGTATATATATGTGTATATATATATATATATATATATATATATATATATATATATATATATATATATATATATATATATATATATATATATATATATATATATATATATATATATATATATATATATATATATATAATTTATAAGAATTAAGTCGTTTTTAAATATTGAATTATTTTTGTTAGTCTCTCAGATAAAATATCTGTATGATTTTAGATCTGAGCACATTCAAATATAAATGAAAAATTGATAAAATAAAAGAAAAATAGTTACGTAGAAAATTGTAATTTAATTGAAATATGCGCCATCACATACGATAACCATTGATTATATATTTCGTATATTTCAAAGGATCATATTTGAAATATCAGCGCGTCTAGAAGTAGTTAACTTAAATTTTCATGAAGCTGTAATTTTAAAATTTCAATAAAATTAAGTTTTTTTCTCATCAAAAAATACCATGCAGATCTTATGATAGTTTCTTTGAAAATGTATAGCATTCTTAATGATTAAACTCTTATTTAGATATTGTTTCAAGCTATTGAAGAATAAGGTATTTGCAATGAAAATTTATTTTTATTTATTTGAATTTTTAATTTGTTTATTAAATCAAACTAAAAATTCATAAAAATTGAAGAGTTTGCTGTGAAATGTTTATAATATCTTCAGTTTTATTACTTTATTATTCAATTAATAGACATTACATTTATTTGAAAGAAATAACATTTAATGTCTAACTTTTGCTTGCAGAGCAGTTGTCTAAAATATCAATTTATCAAAATTAATGTAAATTATGAAATTTTAAACTTATAAACAATAGATTACTATATATATATATGTATATATATATATATATATATATATATATATATATATATATATATATATATATATATATATATATATATATATATATATATATATATATGTATATCTTACTTAGGATAAGACATAAGGTGAGGAACCGGCAAAGTGAGCAATATTCCTGGCTTTATTACTGCTTCGAAAATAATCATTAAAAGTTTAGACTTGTCGCAAAGGACGCCGGTAACAGTAAAAAATGTCATCGTCGACGGAATCAGTTCCGGCAGACAGACCAGTTTTCGAGAAGCATGGTGATTGGACTGAGAAGGGCAGGTTGGTCCCTATGACGAATCGTAGCTGATAGACACCTGGATTTGCCCACAGTCCACGGGTAATGGTGAAGATGTTTGGAACAAGGAACTGTGGAACGTTTGCGGTGTGCCGGTGCAGCCAGAGCGACGTCAGCAGGCGTAGATAAGCGCGTCCAATGGGAGGCGGTGCTGGCCTCGCAAGCACGTCTACTGAAACTTTGGAGCATGTGCAAGACGCCTTGTATGCTCCCATATCAAGCAAAACCATTTGCTGTCAATTGATTGCCAGTGAACTGCGCTAATGGCTTCCATTAAGAAAGCTGGCATTGACCTCAAAGCATGGACGATAAGGTATGGAATGGTACCCGATTCGAACAATGTGGACGACAAAGTGGCACAGGATATTCTTCTCAGATGAGTCACGCTTCATTTTCTTCAGTGATAGTTTCCACGTACCGATGTGGCTTCGATGTGGAGATAAGTCTTATCATGTAGCAATTGGGAACACTCCATCACGCGACAACGATGCATCATAGTTCGGGGTGCCATTACGTATGATTCCAGGTCTCCTCTAGTACATTTTTACGGCACTATGACAGCCTAACTTTTCGTGGATGATTTGCTATGGCCAGTGATACTCCCCTACCTCTAGGAGGTACCCAACCCCTTCATTAGCATGTTAACGCCCGACCGCTAGCCTACATGAATTGTTCTGAAAGATGAGCAGCTGCTTCCCATTCCACCATGCTTGTGAGATCAATCACCAGTTGAACACGTTTGGGATATGATTGAATGCATTTTGCTTCAATCATATCCCAAACATCTTGTCACTACCTGTTTTAGAAGACGTACTTTGGTAAATGATTGATTGGGAATGGAGAGCAATTCCTCAGGTCACCATTCGTACTCTCATTTACTCTGTGTTTAGACTTGTTGCTACGTGTATCGCCGTTTACGGTGGTCCTACAAACTATTGACTTGACCCTGTTCTCGCTCTGTATTATGCGTATCAGTTTGAAATACAGATCACTTATTGTTGTCAGTTGTCTCTCTCTATTTGCCTTGCAGAATTTCATCACTTTCTGGAAATTCCGTCTTGGTGTTTTATTTTTAAAATCGGGCACAGTGTATGTATGAATGGCATATCTTTCGGTTTTTTTCTAATTTAAATGTTTAATATTACTTACCAAGGCGTAATGTTTGATAACATTGTCCCTTATTATCCACTTAAAAATTCCTTAAATATTATTTATGATATTATGTATACTATGCGTAATAACTTACCTCATCAATTAACAATTAATGCAAATTATTTTACAAATATTTTTAAAACAATTGTTTAATATAATGTATACAATCTTGCTTGATCATATAAATTTTTAGATACTTGACCTAGCAAACATACTTTAGAGTTGATCAGATATCAAGAGAACATATAATCATTATATCTGGCTAATTACTAACTATACTCAATATTTAAAAGTTTATTTCTTATTCTTATAAATTGCTGTTTTTGAAAGTCAAACTATGAAATTGAGTCAAAATATGAATATCTAAGTTCTTGTCTAGTGCGAAAATGGGAACATATTTGATGATATGTCTAGAAAATGCCTTAAAATCAGAATAATATGCTTTTGGATATAATTTCTGTAAATATAAACTTAAAAGGTAAAATAAAGTTAAATGTAATTTTTTTTAATAGTGTATGCCATTGTCATTTGATTTTATTCATAAAATTTCAATGATTTTGCATAAAAATAAAATATAAAAACATTAGTTTCGGAAACCTACTAGTTTGACTAAAACACACTAGTTTGAGAAACTTCATTTGAATAAATGTTAAATTATAAAGCGCAACAAAAGATGAGAATCTTAACTTTATTATTTTTAATATGTTATTTTTTAATGCTATAAGATAAATATACAAATTTCTAAATGTGTATTTAGATACATTATAAGCTACTTTTAAAAAATACCTAATGTTCTTAGGTGAATTATGAATTTAAAGAAATCGAAATAGTTAGTTTCTTTAGAGACACAAAGTTTCTCATGATTTGTAAGTACTGTGAGAAATTAATTTTACTATTATTATAATATGAGGATTCACACGAATTCTATATTCGTATGTATTTATCCATGCATATCATGAATAAATGATTAAATTTATAAGCAAAATCCTTAAAATGTTTCAACGAGAGCAAAAGACATTTCACTTCAAATAAATCATTAAAAATTTTCATATTATAAAATAAATCATTCCCTTCCTTTTGGCTTTGAAATTATAAATGCAAATTTTAATTTAAATTATTGGGATAGTAATACTAAAACTTTTGAAAACTATAGGAATACAAATTACTGATATTTATACAAATATACTAATACAAATTATAGCAATATAACAATACTATAAATTAAGCATAAATTTTCATTAATCATGAATTAACAAATTAGCCCAATAATCTTTTTATTGTTCTTCTTTAAACAAGTTCATGTCTATTAAAATTTACGAAAAAAATTAAACTTAAAAAATATATATTAGTAGAAAAAACATATTCTTACTTTTTCTAAATCCCCCCCCACATTTGATCATTATTTCCATTATTTTCTTTTGATAACTTAAAGTTTATAAGATTAAATAAAATGTAAAATTAGTAACCTCCAGTTTTTATTTCACATTTTTAGTAATATTTATAATAAATGTTAGAATAATAATTTTAGTACGATTTAAGAATTATTTTGTAATTTAAAAATAAAATCAAAGAAGAACATAGAAATTGATCTTAAAACCATTAATAAACTTTCTAACAGTTTAACAATAATTTCAAAAATTTAAATATTAGAATGTTAATTCTAAGCCATCATTGTTCAACGCGAATGATTAATGATGTAGAATTTCCTTCATTTTCAAAGATCAATTCTTTATTAAAAGATTAGACGAAATTAATCTTTCGTATTTTTATATTAACCTGCAAAAATTTTGCTTGTAAAAAGATAGATAAATTAGTAAAAAATGCATCTACTCGTACCTTTGTTATTTCATGTGTATGAATATATATATATATATATATATATATATATATATATATATATATATATATATATATATATATATATATATATATATATATATATATATATATATATAATTTGTGGGTTTAAAATCTATCTTTGGTTTGGATGTTTTTAGTGGTTCTGAATCCACTTTAAACACTAAGTATTGGTCTAATTTTTCCAGTGAGAAAAAAATGAACTTTGAGTATAAATAAAGCATTTTACTTAAGTAGATGAATTATCAAGAAATCCAAATTTTGTTTCAGCTCTCGAACATCATTAAAATAAATAATTTAAATATTTTTTGGTAATAAAACTATTTTGTGTGCGATTATAAAAACTGTTAAATACGGTATAAAAGTTTTTTATACATAAATTTTATTCTATATGCTAATTCTATGAGAGATGATGATTTTTCGAAGTGTCAACATATACAAACATATCATAAAGGGAAAGATAGGTTTTAAAGATAAAATAATTTTGTATTTCTTTCAAATATAATATAACTGTTATTTCAGAGGAAAAGGAAAATTTTCATAAAGAAAATTTATATTACTTTAAATATTTGTGATCTTTTGGAATTTTTCAACTATTATGACTTATAAGATATATGACAATAAGCAGTTTAAATCAACACTATACATGATATTCTAAGATTTACATTTTGTGATATAGATTCTTTTAAAAATTGCATATACTGAAAAATTATTAATGACTTAAAGCAATATTAATTTAAAACTGTTTGCTAATCATGGTTATGTAAATGTATGAGATCACTTTATTGAATAAAAGAAATTATTATTTGAGATTCACTAAAAATTACTTTTAACTTTATTTACTTGGTAGTCTGAGGACAATATTTGTTTTTATTTTTTCTTCCATAACTTTTAAAGGCAAAATTATTTGCAAAGTATACTTTTGTAATCTGTTGATAAATGTGTAAAATTCGAAATGTAGTTAAAATAAGCACTCCTGGATCCCACAATAAATAGGAATGATATTGGGTTCAATTATTACAAAATATGTAAAATGTTAAAATTTATATCTAAAATAGATAATTAGGCCATATTTAAGTTGACTCTGGTATCATGAAATAAAATACAACCCATACAGAAATTTTCAGAATGTTTTCAAGTTGCTTGTTTGCTTTTGCTATTGAGATCAACTCAAGAATATTTACATTTTGAAAATTAAGTAAGTATTTTACATATATGATATTAAGTATAAATCTAAGAAATTTAAGTCTTAGAGAGAATGTATCAATATCTAAATAAAACTTACTGCAATTTACTGAAATATTGAGATTTCTTATTTTGCTTCATTTACTAATCGTGTAATCGCAACATGTAATAATCGTATAATCCTTAATACAAAAATCTAACAAGAGTATAATTTACGATTAATTCTACATGATTTTATTATAAAGTTATGTATACATTTAAAACAAAGAAATATTAACTCATTTTATAAATAAATCATTGAGAATTAAAATCAAAGTTTCAAATTAGCAAATGGTAAAAATAAAAAATTTTTGCTAAGTCTTCCTTAGAAATTATTTTTTTAATTAAAAAATTTAACAATGTGTAAACATTTAGTAATAATCTAATACAAGCCAAAATTTGAAGATATCAATTTTCAGAGCATTCTAATTACTTCAATGTTGTTGAATGCCCCCCGAAGTCAGCAGCGCTAGACCAGGTCTATGAGCGCGTACACCTTCAAAAAGTCCAGCACCATAAGTGGATTCTCCATCAGAGCTCTCCCGGAGAGACCAAGGCATTGAAGAATATGCTTAAGTGAGGCCTGTTCATTTAAATACTTGGAACA
Source organism: Latrodectus hesperus (assembly GCA_037975125.1). Lineage (NCBI taxonomy): Eukaryota > Metazoa > Arthropoda > Arachnida > Araneae > Theridiidae > Latrodectus > Latrodectus hesperus. The sequence goes on along the minus strand of CM075860.1, from coordinate 75,142,766 downwards.
AATTTCGAATTTCTTTCTATCCTCGACGAATTTCAAGTTACTAAGATGGCCACTTCTGAAACGGGCAATAGTCGTTTGTTCTTGTCTATTAGGACAAGTAGCTAGGGAAGAACCTGGACTCGCGCAGTGGTACCAATGATGCCCAGGAGAGACAATCCAAGTGGTTTTATTTTCATGTTTAATCTTTGAGTGAATCTCCTGAAATGTGAGAGGTACCGACGGTATACCGTCCGCAGCCACAGCAGCTTTGGCCAAAATTACTTGTCTTATTTTTAATAATGTTATATTTGAATAATATTTTAGATGTTTAATTTTCTAAACAGATATTCTATATAAAATTAAAAAAGATGGTTTATTATTGCATATATATATATATATATATATATATATATATATATATATATATATATATATATATATATAAATTTTAATTATACATTATTAAATTTTAAATCAAATAATATGAATATGTATATTCTTAAAGTCTGCTCTGGTTATTTGTTTTCACACAATATTATTGTAATAACTGAAAAACTACTAATATTATCGTAATAACAGATAGATTAATTAAATTACATTGACTCAATAGAAGTTTAAAATTTGTGTCTATTGTTACAATAATATTATAAATCTTGTGTAAAAGAAATACATAATTTCACATTACATAAACTTCATCAAAAAGTAGATTGAAAATATTTGAATTCTCAAATCGAAATATAAGCTACTTCATGAAATTGCCTTAAAATTAACATACTTTTATATTATTATTTTATATTTATATTTAGTTTTTCCTAAAATAGCTATAGTTTACCCTAGCTATTTTAGGAAAAGCTTATTACTTTTAACTTTGATTTATCATCTGTGATACCAATCTTAAGTGCGTTTTTTCCAATTTATCTGTACGAAGAATTGACACAAAAGAGATATATAGGTTCCAATTGATCACTTAAAGGAATGTGGTAAAAATTTTGTTTTTAAGAAAACAACACATTTTATTTCGTATACCAAAAAACAAACTTTTTGTACACCAAGAAAGTTCTTTTTGATTTTGGCACTATTTTTCTTACATGTCAGTTGCTATTTTTTTCAAATATGTCAATAAATATTTTACATGTAATTCACAATTATTCACTTATTTATTTATTTATTTTTAGTAATTGTACTATTGATTGCTGCGAAAATAATTGGTGCGTGATTGTTTGAATGAAAATATCACTTTGTTTTATATTAATGTTTACTAAAGTATTTCAGAAATATTTTCTGATAATTCATACTTTCTATGTAAACTTTAAATACATTAATGAATTATAAATATTCTAAGAAAATAATTAGAAATAAATGAATAAGACAAATTTCACAAATTATTTGTATAAAAATAATAACAAAAATATTTAGAAAGCTAAAAGCGAAATGCACAATAGCTTTAATATATCAATAGCTTAGATATAAATTTTTGTAATCAAATATTAAGCAAAACTTTACTTGAGCTAAACATAGAATTTCCTTAAATTTTGACTTTCTTACATTCGTTATAAAAACAAGATATTGACTAATTATAAACGACTTAAAATTATTAATATAATTCATATATTTTTGATTATTTGAAGATGAAGCATTATGTTTGATATACAATCAATAATTGTTGGAAAGATTCAAGAAGTGTTCTTATGGAGCAATGAGTGATAAAATACAGATGGTAATCGAAGGTAAAAAGAAAATGTAAGACCTCTTCATAGATTTTGAAATAAACAAAACAATTGAATTCAATAAATGTAGATGACTTTTATAATTAAACCACATGTTACCATCAAATGCATTTTATGTATAAAGATTCATGTGATTGTGTCTCAAAGGAGGCAACTCAGAAAATTTCAAGCACATATTTTAACAAATATCAAAAAAAGCTCATTATCTTTTCCCTGTTATTTAACGCTGATTTAATTTCAACTTCAAATCTACTTTTCTTACAAGTATAGCCCTGGCCCAGTGCTACAGTGATCCTTAAGATTTATTCTTTTTCAGCAAGTAAAATTTTTAATTTCTCTAATTAGTGGAGAAGAAAAAGTGATGAACTCTTATATAAAATGACGTTAAGAAATACATACATATATATATATATATATATATATATATATATATATATATATATATATATATATATATATATATATATATATATATTTAATGTAATTGATATTATAATAGAAAATAGAAAACATAAAAAAGTTCAGGTGTATATTATAAGGTAATATTGAATAATTTGAAATAAGTTTTCAAAAAGTAGTTGATCATTAATAACAATTTATTTAAAATGAAACAATGATTATTTTTTATTTCTTTTCAATATTTAAGGTAACTGAACAATTTTGCAACCTTTCAAATTAACATATTGTTAAAAAAGTACATATTCTCTAACCAATTTTACATAATAAAGCTTTATTTGAAATATCAAAGAGTTATTCATACATTTGTGTCAGCAATGTATAAAATATGCATCAGCATTTTTGTAATAAATGAGGCAAACGCTTGGTACAGAATGGATTCTTCAGACAGAGCAATACGATGCTCGACATTTATGATAATTGCATGATTGTTAGCTCAGCGGAAATTATTTTAACAGAAATAAGTTGCGAAATATATTTATATCTGCAAGTATTACAGTAACAAATATTGCTTCTTTTGCAGATATTGAGTGTTTGTGAAAACAAAATCATTCAAGAGCACTATGTTAAGAATTCAAAAAGCATTTAATAACAAACTAAGCATTAATTATTCGATAATTCGAAAACTTAAAAGCAAAATGAAGAATCATTTATATGATGTTATATATTTGAAAATCTTAAATTCTAAAAATAAAAGTTATATAATAGTTTCTTTTTTGTTTCATCTTCTGTTCTTGCACAGTATATATTTACTTTCACTGAAAATAAAACATGATTTATTTAAATTTATTTGAATCTTTGATGCAATTAAGAAGTAAAAGCTTCTATCACAATCTACGATATGTTTTTGATGACAATGCAATAACTGTAAAATTTAATTATTTATTTCAAAATATTTATTTCAAAGTATTTATTTCAAAGATACGGAGAATGCATTATTTTACTGACTTCAATATTACGGACTTGCTACTCATTTTAATAAATTCTTTGTAATTTTATTTTTAAGCATGCAATAAACACTGTTTTATATTTTCCAGTAATATATATATATATATATATATATATATATATATATATATATATATATATATATATATATATATATATATATATATATATATATATATATATATGTGTGTGTGTGTGTGTATATTCGCACTCCTACGCAAGCGTAATGCTATCGATGTTGTACATTAGCAAATATGAGCATTAAGTTTATATGTTGGCAAGGATATTTAAAGAAGTATGTCTACCTTAATAAGGAAAGAGAGATCAAAAAACTATCAAAATCCGTTAAAATTATTCTCACGTGGATCGTACCATGGAAACTGCAATTCTTTGTAGCATAAAAAATAAGAAATATAGCTTTTGTTTCATTACAATATTGTTAATTTTAAGCTTACTTTCATGATGGTTTGATAATTAGAAAATTTATACCTACGTTTAATTTTAATTAACCCTATCTTAAAGTTGCGGTGTCTACTAACTTATAAGCAGCCTGACTTAACATTTCATACTTGCCTAGTTATTTAGTCGCTTTATATACACTTAGGCGTTCATTTAGCACCGAACAACGAACATCTAAAAAACAGAGAACATGGGTATCATGTGGGCAAACAAAATAGTTATGTTGATACTGTGGCTGAAACAGGTGCTCTTACAAAAATGCAAAGAATAAAGATATACTTTTTAATAGAATCACATTATCTTTTTCTACAAATATCGAATCTATAGCCAATATAATGTCGATTACATCCATATGAAACCACAGAAAGATGTACAAATATTTCCATTTCATCATTCTTTTAATCAATAACATTCGATTTTTCGAAATTTATAAAATACATGGAAATTTTGGACATCTTAAAATTTGTTAAAATGTTCAATAATACAGACCAAAATGATGATCTTTTTGTAAAATTCAAGGCAAAATTGTTTTCCTAAATCTTTTTCCTAAGCTTATGTGATACGGAGAATTTTTGCTTATTATCATTGACTACATTTTCCACTTTTTTTTATCAAAAACTAGAATCATTTAATAATGATCAATGAGATTATATTATCATTAAGAAAAAGCAAAAACCGATAAATTCTTACACAGAATTAAAGAATTGTAAATGAAATACCTTATTTGTCATTCAAGTTTAGTTCAACACGATGCCTGATCAAATTTCAATTATGGCTTCTATGTAATGGGGTTTTGTGCAATAGATTTACAAATTATAATCTTCCAGATCATATCTATTTAATCTTATTTTTTTATCATTTCGCTGAATATCTACAATAAGACATCACTACTAATTGATTTAATTCCTGTTAAACAATTTTAATAACTTGTAGTATATTAACGCAATTCTGACAAATATAATTTTAGTCAATATTTTGTATATAATTTTATTATACATGTAATTATTATGCACATATAATATTATGCATACACATTTTATAGTTCTGGATATTTACAATTAAATTAAGTTATTCAGATTTTTTTTACAAATTATACTTTGTTAGTGCAATCAGGTTACATTGGTTTTTATTTCATTTGATAATCTTTGATACAGTATAAGGAAATAATTTTTTATTTCTATGTATAAAATATCTGATTGTGATAATTCATCCTGAAAATTTTATAGACAAATAATATTTTATTATTGTATGACTATTTAAAAAGTATATTTTATGCAATGCATAAAGGAGTGAACTAAATATTTAGATTGTATTGTAGATTCTTTTAGAAATTTTTTCAGAAAAAAAATTATATACGTGCATATAATAACCACAACCAATGCTGGGTGAATATAAACAGGATTACTTAATTTAGATAGAAATTATTTTGATTGTAGACTAGATTTCTATAATGTCGAAAAAATGACTCAAAGCATTCTTCACTTAATAAATGATTGTTTTTGGATAGTTTTCAGGGCTATATATACTAGTGATTAAATGAACGAAAGTCAGTCAGTGATTATTTTTGGGTCATGGAAAAAGTGTCACAATTTTCAGCTATCTCTAAATCATACTGTTTAATCTGGTTAATGAGTACTTCATAAAAAGAACGTCCTTATTGAAGTGATGAGAGCCAGGAGTGTGAATGTATGTCAATATTGTCACGCAACACACAGCCCTGAATGATATCACTCAGCAATGTCACATTGGTCAGGATTATGTACGTATGTCAAAATTTAATTTTGCTTGTTTGACAGATTCTATTGGTAATACATGTCACAAAATTTGTTAAGAGAATTGAAATTTCTAATAATTTTGATGGGACTGAAAATCATCTTCTTTGTAATGGTGACTTTCAGTAGCATTGTCTTTTATAGAATCTGATGTTCTTTTAAAGAATCTTTTTAAGAATCAAATGCTAATGAGTCTAGGTATTTTGAGAAGAGATGTCGCATAATTATACTCTTACAAGTGATAAATGTCACTGCTGTTAATGCCTGATAGTTTTCAGAATTTTTGATACATCTAGTAAGCATATTTATTTCAATCCATAAAACCACTGTGTGTCTCTTGGAATTGACAATTTATAATTTGAATGACAAATCTCAACTTAATTTACGTTATATTCGCAAAAAAAATGCAGATTTCTGTATATATTCATGTATATAGTTTTTGTTTTAATTATTTTTATATATTGTTTGCAATTTATATTAAGTTTATGATTGATATTTCTGCAATAATTATCCAAGTAATATAATATTTTGATCGTATATTGATTAGAATAATGAAATACGTATAGCTCAAAATATAATTATGGTAAGTGCTTAGATTTATAATACTTTAATAAATGCTTTACGTTATTGAAAAATGACAGTTAAAAATTAATAACAGATTTTAATCAAGTTTCGTAGAAATTATTATAGATATTATTTTCATTTATATTATGTTTCATCATACCTAATGTTTATATATGTATGCAAGTGTCAAATAGTTTAAATATAGTTTTAGGTTTTCAAAATATAGTTTAAAATTTTAAATAAACATAAGATTATGCCTTATTTTAGAGACAATAATTTCCTGGGTAAGGAAAAATATATTTTTTATTTACGTGACCTCTTCAAAAATAGTTGTATTGCCGGAGGCTGTTTTGATTTTAAGATTGAGTTACATCACAGCTGCAACAGAAAAATAATCTATAAAGTATTCGTGATTCCCCATTGAAGGATTTCCTAAAACTATGAAAAAATGTATTCATCCTAAAACATAAACTCAGTCGAGTGAAATCAACAATCACTTCAAAAATGAGACTAAAATTATATGAATTTCTTATCATATTAAATGTTTTCCAATAAGAGTTTGCATAAGTAGAAAATACTTACTTTGGATAATTTATAATTTTATTAAATTGATCATCTGCCTTTCATAATTTCAAGTTGAGAGGATTGAATTTCCGGAATTTTCTACAAAATTAATTGGAATGCTGAGTAATCCGATTTAGTTGAAAATCATACGTTTTAACGAATAAACTGTGGTATTAAGTAACTTTAGTTTCAAGATTAAAATGTTTGGTAACCATTAATGTAAATTAATATAGACATATGTCAAAGTTTATTTTCTACATCTCAAACTAAGCTTGGAAATTGACTTTGTGAAACCATTGAAGAAAATCAACATACATTTTAACATAAAATAAGAGTTATGATTTGCATTATAAATTAGTAATTGAATGAATAATTGCTATTTAGTGATAATGCTAGTCTTTTAATTGAATGTTTAGCTTGAAAATATTAGCAACAGCTAATATGATGTCATTGAAATGTAATCGAAGTTACATACTATGCGCTACGACATATTTACAAATTCAGCATAAGCTGTCCCATAATCCAATGGTAAATTGTTTAGTTCTAATGTGAGATATTGACATTAAGTATGAATATCACGTGATGAAAATTAACCCATGTTCTTAAACTTCATTATCATCGATATCATAGAAATTTATTTGAAAAATTTTATGCCAAAAACTTAATTTTTTGAGTTTCAATAATTTAACAGAGATAGACAGTATTTGTGTCATTTTTATAATTTTGATATGTCAGAAAAGTGTGTACTTGTTTAACTGAAGATTTGTTATAACTATATATATATATATATATATATATATATATATATATATATATATATATATATATATATATATATATATATATATATATATATATATATATGTATATATATATATATATATATATATATATATATATATATATATATATATATATATATATATATATATATATATATATATATATATATATATATATATATATATATATATATATATATATATATATATATATATATATATATACACTACTGACCATTAAAATTGCTACATCGAAGAAGGAATGCAAATAACAGAACGACATTTATTATACACATACATTATAGTGGAAAGAACAAGTGATTAGATTTTCAGGAAATTAGGAGGTATAGATCTTGAGAAATCAGTACCCAAAGCAGCCACCTCTGGCTGCAATAACAGCATTTATCCGCCTAGGCATGGAGTCAAACAGAGATTGTAAGGCATGTACGGGGATCTCAGTCCGTGCAGCTTCAACACTATGCCACAGTTCATCGACAGTAGTGGATGGTGAGTGATGGCGTGCCAATCGCTCGGCAACCATTGACTACACGTTCTCAATTGGTGACAGATCAGAAGAACGTGCTGGCCAGGGTAACAGTCCAACCTGTTCTGTATCATTGAAATTCAGAACAGTACGGGCAACATGCGGTCGTGCATTATCCTGTTGAAACAAAGCATTAGGGAGGCCTCGAAGATAGGGCAGAGCCACGGGCCTTAACACATCGGAAATGTAATGGTTGCTGTTCAAAGTGCCGGTAATGCGAACAAGAGGTGATCGAGACGTGTATCCAATGGCACTCCATACCATCACTCCAACAGATGGGCCAGTATGGTGATGTCCAATGCAAGCTGGCAATGCGCGTTCTCCATGATGCCTCCAAACACGGATGCGGCCATCATGGTCCTGTATACAGAACCGAGATTCGTCTATATAGATGACGTGATGCCATTCCCGCGTCCAGGTTCGTCGCTGATCACACCATTGCAGGCGCTCCTGTCTGTGACGCAGCGTCAATGGTAGCCGAAGCCATGGTCGCCGTGAAGACAATTCATGCTACTGCAAACGTCGTCGAACTGTTCGAGCAGAAACTTGTTGCCTTGCAAATGACTCCATTTCTCGACTCAGGGTTCTTGATGTGGCTGTACGATCCCTTGTGACCATGCGGATAAGATGTCTGTTTTCTCGGCTGTAAGTGATAGGGGGTCGCTGAGATCCTGCATGACGTTCCGTATGATTGTCCTGAACTCATCGATTCCATATTCTGCTAACAGTAATGGGGTCTCGACCGACACGAGCAGCTATATTGCGGTACGATAAACCGCAAATTATTAGCTATAATCCTTCCTCGATCAAAGTCAGACACATGCTGATAGGCATTTCTTCTTACACGAGGCATTACAACAACTTTCTTTGCCGAAAACAACGCTGAAACGGAAATTGAGTATGAGAAAACTGCTGTCAAATCTCTGGTTTTATACACCTTGTAGATGTCGCTACTATCGCCTGCTTTGTATGAATGCGCTAAAAATCTAATCATTTGCATATCACAGCAAGTTCTACCTGTCATGCAAATTTCACATGTGTAGTGTGCCGCTTTCCTGGTGTAGCAATTTTAATGGCCAGTAGTGTATTTGTGTAAATATATATATATATATATATATATATATATATATATATATATATATATATATATATATATATATATATATATATATATATATATATATATATATATATATATATATATATATATATATATATATATTATAACTAAAAATCATTATAGAAATATTACTTATGGGTGTCCTATACACTTGCTTTATAAGATTTAATTATTTTGAATTTTGGTTTACGAGTCTCATTGTTATGATTACTATAATATCGTTTCTCTTTGACACCGAGAATACTTCAAAAAAATTGTTTAAGAACTGAAGAATATTGCTAGATATTTAGGCATTCATTACGGAGTAATTTATGAGACATTTAGGCATCCATTTCGGAGTAATTTATGAGACATTTAGGCATCCAGAAGAAATAATTTATGAGGAATTTAGGCATCCATAACTGAGTAATTTATAAGACGATATTAAACAGATAATGTTTTATATTCAAATATCTCAAAGGAGAAGATTTGACAAATTTCTATTGCTGACGAGGAAACAAGCGCAACTCTCTATTGCTTAACATTAGCTGGGCGAAAATTGAAGACATTTCAACATAAGAACAAGGTTTTAACACCAAAATTGTGCAAAAACTATTATCTTGCAATTTTACATGTTGTAAATAAATATGATTGAAATTCATCTGAAAAGAAAAAAGTCATTACTAAAAATTGTGTAACTATCACACCATAAGATTAGATTATAATTTGCAGTTATATTATTACAACTCCTTAGATGTTCTGAAGTTATTAATAATAGTAATAAGTATTGTGTGTTATACCTGTCATAAGATTAAAATGTAAATTCGTGATATTGCAGGTTACATACTAATACTCTAATCATTCAGGGGTAGAAATAAGAGATGAATTTTATTGTTACTGTATATGAAAAATAGTACATCATAAAAAGAATATTAATCAATAGCTTTCGGATTGGCACTTAAATCTATGTATTTATGTTGCAATGATATTTTACAACTAAATTCCTAAAGGATATAACTCTCCGTTATAAATCTTTAAGACTTCGTAAATTCGAAGTGGTATAAACATCCACTTAACTCACCTGTTTTTAATGCCTTTTGCGGTTTAACAGTTCAGTCAAACTAAAAGCAAGTTGAAATTAAATATTTATTTATTATTATTATTAATAATCTAGGAATTAAATAAAATAATGAAAACTATAGTTTTTCCCGGTCACTTCAAATTCTCATGAAAAAAACCAACTTCATGGTCTCTCTGTGCCTCTGTCGCTCTTCTCATTCTCTATAAAATTCAATGAGAGATGTTTGCTAATCACTGTCAATTTTAAACTCGTATGTTTTGCTGAAGAAAAAAAAGTTTCCCTAATCAAAATGTTTTCCCAGTCAATCAATTTACTATTCCGCATGTAAAGATACAGCATTTCATAAAACGCTTCATTTATCAAAATTTAAAGAAAGTGGCTTATGCAAGATAATCATCATAAATAAAAATATGCAATATCATTGAGCGGTTTTATTTATTTGTATATAAATTAAACATAATTATACAGCATGGAAAAGCTACCCATACTAAATAATTCTCCTGTATTATTTTATAGAATAATTAGATGACATGCTATTTTATTAACTTATTTTGTTCATTTTTTGCTGTGATCATCGTAGCAAATGATATTTCTTTCACTTCAAGGAATGATATTGTGCATCCCAATAAATTTTTCCTGTAGACAAATGATTAGAGTATTAAAGAGTAGTGTATTTGGTATAGTTGCTGCTAAATTATTTAGTTCCAGATTTAGCTTATCCAACTTGAATCTTAAGCTTAAGGTGTCTTATGTTGTGGAATATAAGCATGTTCACCCTCTACCACCCTCACAAATTTCAGAAGTAATATACCTCGTATATTATTTCTTACTTCTTACAATTAAAATGTGATTTAAGTGGTATTAGCCATATATTCGGCTCATCCCACTTGTATCTGATTTTAATCTCAATGCATTTTTGTTCTTGTGAGTGTAACCACTTTTCCCTTTTTGATCGTAAATTTAAATAAGGAAAGTACAATACGAAACAAATAACGAATGCGTGACATGAAGGAACGCCTGATGAAATATTGTAATCATTGTATAAAAGAAAAAATGCACATTTACCTTATTAATGTTTTTTGTTTGTTTTAGTGCCAGTAAATTGAAAATGGTATTGTAAATTGAAGTAAATTATCATCTCATTTACTATGAATACCCAGAAAAATATAAGATGAATTTAAGACAAGATTAAGAATAACGTTATGTTTCAATTTTTTATTAGAATAAAATACATTTAGCCTTCAATGATTACTTAGAACATTTATTCAAGCAATTGCCTTTTATATTTCAATTCTATGTAAACCCATACAAACGTATGCGTACGTGTATCTGAACGAGGGATAGTAAACATATAAATCTACGAAATAATAAGAATGTATGAAAAAATTATATTTTTTAATAAATCATTTTCGTTTTTAAGAATAAAAAAGGGATCAGCTTATTCATCTAAGTTATAAAGAATAGTCAATATTAAAATATTTCATGGAAAATTAAAATTATAATATTTAATGCTGGTTTCTGTAACATTATCTTCAGTGGGCAGTCATGAAATATTAAACAATACAAATTGAAAAAAAATATTATCTTTAATCACTAATTTGAATACTATATTTTTTATAAGCAACTTAATAGTTATTTTTTAAATAAATATAATTGAATCTACTTAAGAAAAAATACAATCGCACACTATTTTTCTTAATAGACTGGTTGCACATGGGACATCATACAACTCTTTCAACTACTTTAAAGTTTGAGAATATTCTGACTCGAAGTTGAATAATCATTTTTATTCTTTTCCCATATAAAGTGTTTATTTTTTCACTTTGCTTGGGCTCTTTTGTATGAACTAGATTCAAGTAGCTTGATACATTTTAAGTTAAAGGTTTTTCAATCATTTTAATTCACTTTTTGTTTGTCTATAATGAGTTTCTTTAATGCAATGCATGTTCAAATATCTGTGTGCAGAGTTTTTCTGATTTAATCTTCATCTCTTTATGAATATTTATTTTAGCAAATGAAAAATTTATATTTCAATGAAGAATACCTTATATAGTCACCATAATAAAGATTATTGAGAAATAATTTTACTGAGCTGTATATCAACGACTATTATTTCACATTTATTTACGATATTTACATTTGATACTTCCCAATTACATTCGCTTTACAATAACTTAAGCTAACTTAATAAATAGCACTTTCATTTAAGAACAAAAACATGCTTTTTTTGTTTACATCTAACTCTTTCTATTATCGGTAATTCATATCTTGATAGAAAATGAAAACGATATTTTTATCAAATTCGCTTAATGCAATAAATTTAAATTATAATTCTATATTATTGCTATTAGATATAATTAATATTTAGATATTTTAGAAATAATAATTGAAGTATAGATTAAACACATTTTGACTCCGACAGTTATACAATCGTGTCCATAAATTAAGGATAATGCAAGTTCAGGCAGAGAAAGAGACAGAAGCAAAACAAATATGATTTAGTGTAAACAAAAAGTAACGAGCAAAAAAGACGCTACATGTCTGACATCATTAATAAAAAAAGCGATTTTTACTCCCTGGAGCAAATTTTAAAAAAGAACGTATTTACAAAAATCAATATAACATGGTTGATATGATGGTTAACACATAGTATGCCCCCAAACGATGCAATACAGCCCGGACAACGCCTAGGCATGCTGAGTATCAAATTATTGATCTGATCTTAGAGAATATTACACCACTCATCAAGCAATGCTCTCTGAAGTTCCGGTAGACACGTGGGAAGGGGTTGACGGACTGCTATTCGTCGGCCAAGAATGACCCACACATGCTCTATTGGATTCAAGTCCAGAGAGTATGCTGACCAGTCCATACGAGGGATATCATCCGATTGAAGATATTCGTCTACAATGTTTGATTGGTGAGGACGGTCGTTGTCATCCATAAACAGAAATTCTGCATTTATGGCACCCAGAAATAAACGTACATGTTGTTCCAGAATGACATCCCGATAGATGTGTCCTGTCATGGTTACATTCTGAACATGCAGGTTATTTCAGGAACCCAGAATAATTCCTCCCCAAACAAGCTATTCTGCACTACCATAACGGTTTTATTCAATGGTGCTCTCTTGGTGGTAACGATTACCTGGCCTTCTCCATATGAAAATCCGGTGAGAATCAGATTGAAAGCTAAACCTAGAGCTCGTAGGAAAAAGTTATATTAGACCACTGTTGCGGTGTCCATTATGCATGCTTTCTACTCCAGGATAACCGCAGGTGACAGTGAATTGCAGTAAGTGGAACACATCTGACAGGCTTACGAGCATATAGACCAATGTGCCCTAAGCGTTTGTACATGGTCTGCTGTCGTACCGGTAACTGAAGAGAACTGACGAGACAGTCCGATGCTGTGCTCCGTCTGTTTCTTTTGGCAGTCACTGCCAAATACCGGTCCTCATTCGGCGTTTTAACTCGGGGGTGACCTGTGCTGTAAAGACTACTCACATTACCATCATCCTGGAACCGTTACCAAAGCCTGGAGATGACACTCTGGTCGATTCCAAGTTCTTCAGATACTTCCAGCTGGGTGCGTCCACATTCCAGACGGCCGATAATTCTTTCACGTAAAACATTATCCAAATGCTTCTTTTGTGCCATAACTATGCGGTTATTGTACTGAAATGATTTTAAAGTGCTTGTGAACAATTTTACTTCTTTGTAACCTTTCCTTATATGCTGGTCTCTTACACTCTCGTCATTGCGACGAACTATCAGCGCTATCTGGTGGTTTCTTGTAATTTGCATATTATTCTTCAAGATGTGTGTGATAATTCTACATGCGAAATTTTTAGTTTACAGTTCAATTTCTGTGTGATTCTAAATCATCCTTGATTTATGGACATGAGTGTATTAGAATATTATTTGACTTTGTTAGGTCTCTTAAAGTGCACGTACTTGTTTGGAATAACAAGACAATGTTGTTGATGAAATGAAAGCATTATATGATTTTTTAAATATAGTTTAGTTTAATATGTACTTTCAATTGTATCATTATTTTTAACAAAATTATTTTAAGATAAGCATTCTTAAGTCATTGAACTTTACAGATAATTTGTTGACTGTGAAACATGTTTCTGAATGTAGGAGACAAATTTCTGCAAATTACAAAAAAGAACTCATTGATATTTATAAGACACTGTTGAAAATTAAATTCATATTTCAAATTTATTATATGGATTATTAAATATTATTTGTCAAAAATATGATAAATTATAATGATAGATTTCTTCAACAGAAAACCAGTTCTCATTATCAGTTTTTTTAATAAAATCTTTCATTTTGGATAGAAATTTCGGAGTTTTTTTATTTTATACAATAAGGACTTTATTTATATTACATTCAATATATATGATTTAGATAATCCAAAAACTATTTATAATTACGGATGTGTAACGAAGCAAATGACATTATATTCAAAATAAGATTGTCTGAACAAGTATATTTTATTTGACTTCAATAGTATTAAGTCAGCCAAGACTAACCCAAAAGTTTGTGATAAAGTTTGTTTAAATATGTTAAACTATTTGAAAGATATTTTTCTATCTTTCACGCTTACAAACACATATCCTCTTAAAATCTTAGTACTTCGAAACACTCAAAATTTAGAAGTTTCTAGCTTCTCATGAAAATAAAAATAATTATTTTTGTGTATATTACTGCTTGGGAGTTTCTTTGAAGTATACTGAAACTTTTATTCTAAAATATTATTTTTATTAAAATATGTTAATTTCAATAATATTAAACAATTGTTTTAATAAGTTTCCAAAATAATTTGATTGAGTAATACATGCCACTGTAAGAATATTATATTTTAAAAAACTATTTTTTTGGAATTAAAGACATTAGATTATGGAAATGTAATTTTAGTTTTGCAAATTTTAAAGTACTTCGAACTCTTAACAGCAATGATTTTACATTTAATGCACAATAATGAATCAAAAAACTAGCGAGATATTATAAATTTCCTTAGATAGAACATAAAGGATATTTTCCTTTTACACTATTAATATTTTCATTGCACATCATTGTGAGTAATTTAATCATCGAACTATTTGACATCCATTATTTTGTGCTTTTAATATACTGCAAGATATATTCAAAATTTATTTCCTCAGAAGAAATCCTATTTTGTGAGTCAATTATTATAATTAATTGAAAATCATCTATTTTATTTTCAGAAGTCTGTTCTATATTGATTTTGTAATAATAAAGAAAAGTGAAAATTATAATAACAGAATGCTGTCACAAGAAAAGTTTGCAATATAATAAAGAAAAATATAATTTTTTATGTAATACTTAAAAAATTATATTTTCCTTTATTATATTGCAAACTTTTCTTGTGACAGCATTCTGTAAATACATTTTGCTTTATAATAATAAATAATTTTTTTTAAATCTTTTTTAATACTTTTAAACTTTATAATACTTTTAAACTAAGTTGTAAAAAAAAATAGAAAAATAATAATAGTATTTTATTTCCCATCAAATACTAACTTTCCTTGCAGTTAAATTAATTCAGTATTTTTGGCTTAAACAGAAGTAAAACATATTCCGTGTGTATTATTTATTGGGAAAATAAATAACAGTATTTAAAAATCTCATATACTTATTATTAAATTTATACAGAATAAATACTTTTTTAACAATTTATCAAGTACTTATAGATGTGTGTTAGTAAGACAGTATAGCAGGAAATTCTTTTAGCCTAGCTACTGTTGATAGGGAACAGTCAACCATAGATGTGATTAATATTTTGTGTCTGAAAGGGAGACAGGCAGTGCATTTCAATTTTTAATATATACAGCTTCTAAATAGGTGCTTGGGAATTTTTAAGGCTTTCTCTTTCCTTCAGTAAGTATTTCAAACACCAAATCAATAAGTTCAACCACTTATGAAAGATTTTTTTACGAAATTAAATAAGAGGAATGTACACATATTTTATAACAGCTATCAGGTGTATACTGTAAATTGTGTTATAACAAACTCCTCAGAGATAAATTATTTTATCATGCATAAAATATTTTTTAAATTTAATATTTAAAAGATAATCAGTAAAAAAATATTACTTTATTTCAGAATCTGAGCGTTTAAATAAGATTTTTAGGCAATCGTTCTCTTTTACAGAAACAATTCCCTGCAGAATTATATTTTAAAATAGAAAGTTAAGTATATTTAGATAATATTTGAATGTATTTAAAAGTAAAAGAAAAATATTGGAATTGATAATTCTTTTATTCATATTTAGTGTTATTCTATTGCAATGAATGAAAATCATTCCATGATTTGCTTCAATTTGGGCATTTCAATTCTTCAGTCAATCTAATACACTTAGATTCCAGTCGTACAATGTATAATCTACACTGAACAAAGAGCGGAGCTCTTCGATTGAAACAAACAGGAAATAGAAACCTCAGGCTCAAATATTCCAGTTAGTTTGACTTTTGAAGTATTTGAATCGTGAAGATAATATTAAAAGTAGCGATTATTAGGGCTCCATTCCTTATTATGATGTGTGCTGAGTTTCATAATATTTTATGTTATGCTTGTGTTGTTCCAATTTCCAACCTATTCTATGTAGATTTTTTATTACATTCACTCGGAATCTCTTAACTTCATTCAAAATTTTTACATTTTAAGCTATTTATGAAACTTTAATACAATGCTCATTAAATACGAGGGATACTAAAAACCATTTATTTGCAAATTAAAAGCATCCTTTTATTGATGCTCTGGCATCAATAAAGGTAATGTTTCGAAAGTCATACGTTTATAATTCAAATTATTAAAATGGCAAAAAGTATCCCAGTAAATAATTAGAAAACTGATATACAAAAAGCGATATCAAATAACTTTTAATTTCTTAGTACTTTGAAGGTATGGCATTTAAATATGAGCGAGCGAAAGATATATTAGTATTTTTTAATTAGCTGAGAATTACAGAGAAATATACTCAGCTATATTCATTTGTCAACAAAGTCACCTATTCCTGTTTCTTTAACTGAAAATAAATGATTAAAATTAGCCAAATGAATTGTATCTCAAAACTGCAGAATATAGATTAACAAACCTTATAAGAATCCAGGTCTCATGACTATTTAGCTTGTGATTCAAAAGCCAAGTATGAAATTCTTATTTAATCAAATTTATCACTCTAATGTTTCTCTCTCTCTCTCTCTCTCTCTCTCTCTCTCTCACACACACACACACACACACACACACACACACACACACACACACACACACACACACACACACACACACACACACACACACACACACACACACACACACACACACACACACACACACACACACACACACACACATTTTTATACATATATTAACTAAATCTGTTAGATTTTTAGTTAAAATATGGATCAAAGTCTGAGAATAGACATATCTCTTAAAATGCACTGTCATGATAAATGCCATTGTGATATAATTTGTGTACTAGTTTGCCCTATATTATTCTCAAAAGGTTATCTACATTTTAATTTAAATCAAATTTTAGAATGAAAAAAATTAGGGATAAATTTGTTTTCGATTTTGAGGATAGCATGAAGTATATTTTCTTCTTAAATTAAAATTTATTAATTATCCTATGTTTTAAAAAAATATTATGAGAATAACAAAATGAAATATAGTTTGAAAAGTAAATAACAAATAATATGAATTTTTGTATTTTATATAATTTATGTTATTATATTTTTTATTTTAATTTATATATAAATACATTTTTAAAAATATTCTAAATAAACGTTTTAAAATACTGTTTAGTAAATTTTATTGTAATTTAAATCAGAAGTTATGTATTACATTTCTAAAAATTTGAGCTATTTTTGTAACTGTTTTACCTTAAAATACTTGTTTACTTGACTCTTACAATTTTTGCTTTGAGAAATAAATTTTTGAAACATAATTTAATTTATCTGTTTTTTGAAAATATTCATAAAAGTCATTGCTATTTTTCAAACAAACATTAATAGCCAAAAATATTATAATTAAATAAAATATTTTATGAAATTAGCTGAAAAAAGTTATTAGTTTGATAAATCACTTTTATCATTTGAAAGAATTTCGTAAGTTCTTTCACTATTTTTAAAAATTAGCATCAATATGAAAAAGTTTTTCCTCAATTATTCTTAGATAATATTCATTTTTAATCTTAGGCACGATGAAAAAAGTTCTTTTAAAAATACTAAATATTTCAAAGCATTTTAAAATTGTTTAATATTGTAATTTTAAAATTTAAATTTTTATAAATGAATTTTTAACTAATGTTATTTAATTTGAAATTTTCATCATTTGAATAAACTTTATATTTAGAAAAAGAGCAAGTGAAGATACTTTTGAAACTTTAAGATCTGATTATTCTAAAATAATGAGCAGTTTCTCATGAGTTTGCATTTTAAAGGGAGCAAACAGTATGTATTGAATTACTAGAATTGTACACAGAATTTTTATTTCTGATAACTTTAATAATTATATATAAGTAGACACCCTCCAAAGTTAAAGGATTAGCCATATCAATAATTAAACGATTAATGTTTGTAAATATTATTTAAAAATTTTAAAATTAAATTCCGACTTGAGATGTGAATACTTGTAGCAGTTCATAATTAATTTGTTTCAAACTTAATTCCTAATCGACTTAGTCATTTTAACTATAAGTAACCGTTGTGTTAAAAACAAAAACAAATCTTATTTGCTTAGTATAAAACTGCAATTGAAAAAAAAAGTATCTAAGCATTTTTAAATATTGAAAATATATCTCTGAGTTTATTTTTAAATGAAGTTCAATTAATTATTTTAAATGTCATTTTAGTTAAAATTTTATTAATTATAAATTAATTAATTATTAAAAATTTAATAATTGCATAATATTTTAAATTTTGTTATTTTATTTAAACATTCAACCTAATGTCTACTAGAATCAAGAAAATTACTCTTCAATATAAGAATTTACCCATTTTCTGTATCTTAAATCTCATAATGTG
The DNA here is from genome assembly GCA_037975125.1 of Latrodectus hesperus. Taxonomy (NCBI): domain Eukaryota; kingdom Metazoa; phylum Arthropoda; class Arachnida; order Araneae; family Theridiidae; genus Latrodectus; species Latrodectus hesperus. Next base: position 75,123,733 of record CM075860.1, on the reverse strand, counting down.
TAGACGCAAGTAATCTAATTATTAGTACATCAGAGTTGCTATCAGTAGTGAAGAAAATTCATTTGTTGTGTTGAATGTTATCTCAAAGAAAGATAGTCACTAGGATATAAACATGGATTTCCTGAGAGTCATTGATCAAAAGCGGATATATCATTTGTGGGACTAATTTACTGTGATGTCAACAGACCGTTTAATCAGCAATTATGTTCTACCAAATAAAAAACTTAGGATTTTATAATTCCTTAATACTCCTGTTAGATATTTGTATTACTCTTCATAGTTTATGTTTTCCTTAGTAAACCACATATTTATTTTACTTAGTATTTATACTGTGCATCATATTTTAATTTCATGTTCATATTTTAGCCATTTACGTATACACTTTTTTAATACAGATATTTTAACTTTACCTGATTTATTAGGGGATCTACCCCACAGAAACCTATTTGCATTTCTAAGAGCAATAGGTTTTTTGCAACACATTTGATTTAATTTTAAACTTATTATTATTGTATATATATATTTGTATATGTGTCTGTATATATATTTAGGATTTTTAACTACTTCATATACAATTGGTTTTATTTTTAATGTTTTAATGTTGCTTGGGTTATTAAAGAAATAAATAAATAAATAAAATCGAAATCATAGTTTTTGTGCAGCATGTCCAATTTTGGACCTTGCGCCATAAAACCCAACCAAGCAACCACATATTTATTTCTTCTCTTTTTTAATTGAATATTAACTTTTCACTCATATAAATTACTATTATGACGAAAGAAATTTCCAAAATTTGCAGTCAGACAAGATCTTTCAAATAGATTTCAAAAGTTTCTTCGACTTGTACAAAACGTTTAGTTAGAATTAACGTGAGAATAAATTAAATTGCAAAGAAGTTTTCATAAAAACTCTTCTAATTAATGCATGCCTATTTGGGTAACAATTTATCACAAATAATAAAATGATAAATGTTTCTTCAAAATTCTGCTTTCCCTTTCTTAAACAGAGACTAGTGTATAAGAATAAATAATGCTGTTGAAACATATCTGTTGAGCTCTTACATGATCAAAAAATTATGCATTATATTATTTATAAAATGTAAATAAAATTTATTCTGTGCCTTTTTTCTAGTTTATAAAAATGTGACACACTAAATATTACTGCCACCTCTGAAGTAAATATATTAGTGCATAAATTCTAAGCTATCAAACTTTATTTAACAATAAAATAAATTGTGTGTGTGATATATTATTATGTATTACTAAATTTTATTCTTTAAGCCATGACTTTCAATTGGTAATGCAGTTAAATGTTGATGTAAATCAGTAACTTAATGAATGTTGCCCGAAATACTCAAACTTTGATAGCAAATAATATATGCTTAATGTTTGCGATTGTAAAATAAAAGTTATGAATAGCGTAATGTTGTATAACATAATTTTACTTCATTTTTCATTCGCAGTTGCAAATACTTTATTCATTAAGTATTTCCAATCATAAATGAAAAATGGAATTTCAAACAAAATTAGTTACAAGAATTAAGAATTATATATTTTTAATAATCTATGAAAAGTATGAAAGAGAATGAAAGAAGGCTTATTTATCAATCACTATTTACTTATTCAAAAAATTTAATTAGATATTATCTCAAATAAAATCATAATTTATTTAACGTGAAAAGATACAAGTCACATTTTTCTCATTAATCAATTGTCGATAGCCAATATAATGATTCACGATTGAAATGCTAAAGAAAACTTTAATACAAATACATTTATTTATAAAATAAAATTCATTTATAAAATAATCATTAAATGATAATTTTATAAAATATGAATAAGTGACTCAAGAATTTCTAATTGATCACTTGCTGCACACATGTTCATTTTAATGAATTTCATGGGATGTGACGGATGATTATAAAGGATTCAGTACTTTATCTGATATTTGATTGTGAATCTTGAATATAAAAAATATTTTTATTCAATTTTTCTATTCAAGAAATTTTTATAAACATATCACCAAATTATTTTTATTTCCCTTAATATCGTAAAGCAAATAGTGATATCTTCTTTTCAAAGGAAAAGGTACTAGTCATTTTTAAGTTTCTGATTTTCTGATTTGATATTATACGTGTTTCATAATACTTCTGCTCGATCATATTTTATAAATTAAAGCTTCAATATAAAATGAATTGTTACATGTTTTTAATTTTCAATGTATTTCGAATTTTAACACCGTCTTTTGTAGATATTACGTTAAATTTAATTTATCAGAAATTTATTATGTTAGTTTGAAATATAGTACTTAATAAATTTCTCTAGTTTAAAAAATATTCTCTACTGGGGAATATGTCATCCTATTATTTCAAAAATATATTTAATACATAGCATACACTAACTAATATGTAATTGTACTTATGATCTTAATATAGAACCAAAAACAAATGTAATCACCATTTACTTTGCAATAGATATCAATATAGAACATCTATTTGTGATTGCTACTTATAAAATAATTAGAATGTATTAATGAATAATAATTAGAATGTATTAAGAGTATGTTTGTTGAATTAAATCCACATTTAACTTTTTTTCTTAAAATTATAACATTCTATTTATTTTATTATCTAAGTAAATTTTTTTATGGAAAATGGGAATCAATATGCTTTTTATAACATTTTTATCTATTATCAATTATAGCTTATCAATATAAATTGTTTATTATAAGAAAATTTTGAAAATACTTTGGAAATTTCCATTTAGACTGGAAAATGTATTCAAATTTTAAATTTTTTTCTGATATATTATGCTTTTAATTTTTTATATAGAAATATAAAAAAGAAATTACATTAAAATATTTTAATCTTTGTAACTTCAAAATTTTTTTAGTAATTGGCAAACAATTTTGCGTTTGAATTGCTTAACATTTGCTAAATCATGCTTCAAGTAATTCTATACTTAAACTTGTTTCAAATTTATTTCATTTTAAAATAATATTTAAAAACTCGATCTGAAAAACTCGAACGATTCAAAAACTCGATCTGAAACCATATTTAATTGCAAATGCAATATTATGCAAATGAATACCTCAAAAAACCTACATACCGCTCATAAGAAACTTTTCCAACTTTTCATAAAACAGTTCTACCTTTAAAGTCTTAAGTTGATTAAAAATTATTTATTAAATATTTTTTATACAAATATTGGCTCTATTTTAAAAATAATATGTGTTGTAGTTGGAATTATTTTGGGTATTTTAAAATATTTTATGTCATCATAAATCACTTTTATTTGTCAAATATTAATATCTGTAGTCTGAAATTTAGTGCTTAATTATTAATTAAAAATTTACGATTAAAAAACTTTCGTTTTAAAATATATAAAAATACAATAAGCGGTCATGTAATAAAAATAGAGCATATGACATGTATTTACCGAAATCTTTACTGATGATAAACTTCTAAAAATCTTTAATATTGATGAGGGTTGGTTTGTTTGTCGCTCAACGGTCATTTTTTGCACACGAGGGCTAATTAGACCGGGACTTACGGCTTAAAGTGGATTCCGAACCACTACAAGCATCCATGCCCAAGGTGGGATTCGAACCCACGAACTGTTGAACCGAAGGCAAGAGCGCTAACCATTCGGCCGCCAGCTCGGCGATGAGGGATTAAGTACTCAAAAATAAATGAAAAAGCCTTGTCATCATAAATAAAAATAATTATTCAAGGAAAATATTTTAAATAAATCATAAAAGAAACTTCACGAATTCATTAATATAATTTAATATTCTTATGAAATTAAGATTATTAAAAGCAGAATTTTGAATCTTACTAGTTTTCTGTATGCTAAAATTGGCATCATTTCCGACTTTTGCCTTTAGCAAACCAAATATTAATAGTAAATTCCAATGTGGAAAAGCAGCAAAGGGAAGCAAAAACAAACAACAAAAATGAATTATTATTGCACAGAATAAATCTTGATTAAATAATTATATTCTTCGTGTAAATCAGATAATTTTCCTTAGTTTTTATTTTCATGAAAAATGAAACGTAATAGTTATTTACTTTCAAAAAAAATGAATTGAAATTTTATACAAATAATTATAATCAGAAAATTTTCCTTAGTTTTTATTTTCTTGAAAAATGAAACGTAATAGTTATTTACTTTCAAAAAAAATGAATAAAGATTTTCTACAAATGAATGTCATTAATACATTTTGTATAAAATTTGTAGGCTAAATGGGTAAATTTTAATAAGAGTAAATTTTAAATAACAAGTTTATTAAAATCATGTAGAAAACTGATCACTTGTTTTTTTTGGCATATTGTTTTTCAATGCTAAATAATATTCATTTAATGGAAGGGAAATTATAACTGATAAAATATTTGTCTTTTAAAATAATCTTCAATAATTATATTCTTCAATAATCACATATCATTATAAGATTATTCTTGCATGTAATATAAAGTTTATAAGCGCGAGTTTAAGTTTTTTTACTTTTTTTTAACATTTGTTTACTTTTCAAGAAAAATGAATTGAGAGATATCGAGAAAAGTGGTTATGATACAAATTCAGAATGGTGAAAAAAAATCTTAATTTCAGCTTATGAGGTTAATTATTCTTCATAAATTAGAAATGTGAGCTAGACGTTTTAATTGACTTTCGAAAATAACTCCACACACACACAAAATATTATATTTACTTAATCTCAGTTTTCATAAGTCTTCAGGACGTAAAAAATGAAATTTTGAAAACTGGTTTTAATAAGTTTCTCTAGGGTTTAATTATAAAATTAAAATTTATTCCATCAATTAAATGTAACATTTAATTAAAGTTTATTTACTTAAATAATATATTAAAATTGGGAAAGAGATTTTAATTTTTAATAAGTATATGAAGTTAATAAATATCGTCAGCATTATCGAAATATGTTAAATATTAAATTATATACTTAACTATTCTGATGATAAAATAAAAAATATTTAATTCTTATATTTCTTCAGAGGCAAAATTAAAAACTTTGAGGACATTTAAAAGATATTGGTTTTGTTAACAGAAACAGTTCTCTCATTTTCACCAAGCAATCATCTAAACAAGTGCATTAAGTTAGCAGGAAAGAAATCATATGAGAAATTTGAAATATAGTTTACTGATATTCATTAAAGTTTTGCAAATGTGTATTAAATTTGCCCGAGCATTTTTGGATTTTTAATAAAAACATTTTTTTAAATATATTTTAAAAGTTTTATAAATTTTTCGTCAATTTTGAATTCGTTAATTATGAAGGGGACTCAGAATATCTCATTCATAACTTTAAAAGAACCATATCAAGTAGATTTATCTTTGTGTGAAGAATGAATGATTTTAAAATCAGAAATTTATTGCAATTAATAAATGTACGAATTCATATAATTTAAATAATTAAAAATGTGTAGTACATATTTTTCTATCAAGTATAAAATTACAATTTAATTTTCATTTCTAATGGCCAACTGCTACTAATTTATTCCACCTAATTCAACGTTTCCCGTAAATGGGTGTCTCATCTTAACTTAGAAGTAAGGGCCAAGTAGAAAACTCTCAGATTGATCTGAACAGGAGAGGTAACATTTGACATGCAGCACATTGCAATTAAGTTATATTTTACGAGACACGCAGCTACTATTAGTAAACACGACGGATTTTCGGAGGGGTAGGGATTCAAAATTACTTCCTTCCGGTAACAGAAGTCTTAAAAATTGCAAAAAGAAAGAAAATTATGTTTTTTATATTTTAATATTTACATTATATATATATACACACACAAAGAATAATCCAAATTTTAGGGTAGCTGCACCTTACCAAGTTATGTAAATGACATTAAATGCGCAGCCCTCAACGGCATGTAGATACAAGGATAAGAAACCGGGAGGACCGGAAGAGTGGGCAATATTTGGGTCGTTATTTCTGCTTGAAAATAATATTTAAAAGTTTGTTCTTGTCGCAAAAGATGCCTATAATTGCAAAAAATGCAGGCCATTGACAACGGAGTCCGTTTCAGCAGACAGACGGGCATACAAGGTGGCATGATAAGTGGACAAAGAAAGGTAGGTTGGTCCTTAAGGCAAACCACAGCTAACAGACACCTCGATGCGCCCAAAGTGAACCACTTGTGGCGAAGATGGTTTGACAAAGGAACTGTGGAACGTTTTCAGGCGCCGGTACAGCCAAAATGACATCAGTATGCGCAAATCGAAGCGTCAGGCGGTTGGCGGAGGCAAACCACACAAAGTTCATCTACCGAAATTCTACAGTATGTTCAAGATAACTTGGGTGCTCCTATATCAAGGAGAATCTTTTGCCGTCGATTGGTTGCTAACAGGCTGCGTTCATGGTGTATTTTAGGAAGACTGCCTGTTATCCCACAGCACAGATACAATGATTGAAATGGTGCCGGAGTAGAGTGATGTAGATGACGGAATGGCCCTGGATCGTCTTCTCACGTCACTCTTCTCTTTCTTTTGTGATAATTGCTGCTTAAGATTATGATGTCGACATGAAAACAGGTCCATTCCTGCTGCAATTGAGGAAGCCCACCACGTGGCATCGTGGTTTGGAGCGCAATTGCTTACGATTCTAGATCACCTCTATTTTTTATTAACGGCACTATGATAGTCTAAAGTTATGTGGATGATGTGCTGTGGCTAGTGAGACTGCCCTATCTTCACGGGGTTCCCAATGCTCTTTATCAGCAGGATAACGCAGACAGCATATTGCTCACACCAGCCAATATACTCTATAGGATGTACAGCTGCTTTCCTGGTCACAAAACTCAATAATCTCTCATCAACCGAACACATTTGGCAAAAGATTTTACGCCATTGGCAAACTTTGCCACTGCTTCTTTCAGAAGATGCTCATTGGCAAGTAATTGATAGGGAATGGATAGCCATTCCTCATGACGCCATCCGTGCTTTCATTGACTCTGCGCCTAGACGTGTTGCTTCGTGTATCGCTATCCACAGTGATCTTACATCCTAGGTACAAAGAAAGCCGATCTAGAGCATAATTGTAATAAATCTTTATTCCGATTATCAAATGTCTGCAAAGTTCTAAAGTTAACAATTTCAACAGCAAAATCAACAGTAATGATTATTGGTAAGAAAAATAAAAGGCAAAAATTCAATCCAAAAATTATCTTATGTAATAAGAGTCTAAAGCATACAAAATCCTTGCTTTATTTAGGCATACATCTAGAGTTAAAGCTTTCTTTCCTACCACATCTTCGCTACATCTCGATAAAAATAATACTAATAGCCCAAAGACTACATAGAATGATCAACCAGAACTAGGGTATATAATAAAAAAATTCTAAAACAATATACTTAACCATTATTGAAAAAATATTCATGCATGGATGATCAACTTGGGCAAATCATATGACAGCTAGAAAAGAAAAATTATTAAACAACATTCAACGATTTTTCTTGCTACTGACAACAAGAGCATTTAAAAAAAACTTCTAGCATAGCTCTAAATACTATATCAGGCATTCCACCCTTACCGTTAACAATTGAAGCTGCCACCTTAAAAACAAATCTTACTGCTTAAAAAATCAATACAAATAAATGGTACTCACTACAACCCGAAGAATTTAGAAGACCCTATCCACGAAGATTCTATCCAACCCTTCCATAGATTCAGAAATCTAACAGTATATAACCTTCCTGAAGAATTCCTAAAATTATGCTAACCTTGAAAGCTTATACCAACAGCAAAATAAATTTATATACAGATAGATCAAGACATGACGATGCAACAGGAGCAACATTCGTGGTTACACAAAAAGACCAAAAATATTTCTCCCAACAGTTTAAATTAAATAGCTATAATGTGTTTCAAGCTGAGGCATTAGCGGTCAGAGAAGCGGTAAAACACATTATTACCAATAAACTATCCTCAACAACAATATGGACTGACAGCCAGTCTGTTCTCCTATCATTGCTCAACCCAGTGCACAAATCACCCTTATACCTAGGAGTGTCTATACAAAAACACACCATGCATAATTTAACTAAGTTGGATTTAAGCACACGTGAGTAATTATGGGAATGAACTGGCATATAAATGAGCAAAAGAAACTGCTACCAATGTGGAAGGGTCAATCACAAGTCTGGCAAAACCAAGCTCCTTCCTAAAGCTTCTCCTATATAAAAGAATCCCCGAAAGTTGGCAAAGAACATGAGACACATCTCAAAAGGGTAGATACACCCACCTTTTACTTCCAACAGTCTCCACAGACTTCTTCATCTCAAACCATTTTATTAACTATTTAATAACGAATCATGGACCCCTTCCTGAATACTTAGCAAGATTTGGCAAATACAATTCAAGCATCTGCAAATGTGGTGATTTGGGAACTACCCTACACTACATAGTGAAATGTGCGTATACAAAGTCCTTCCACATAAAGAGGCACCATTGTCAAACAGACCTTCAATTTGTGCAGTTTTGTCTAAAGGACGGTTTTAGACGGAAAAAAATAATTCAAATACTCAAATTCTTAACAGTACAAACACTCAAACTATGCCGTGACCCTGTACAATCATCAGCAATGGTAGATGATGAACTTTATTCATCATCAGAATCATCAGATGAATAATATTTTCATTTACTTCATTTAATATTTGTATATATCTAGTGGTGTTCATAATTGTGTAATTATTTTAACTGTTAAAACTAATGTTTCAAGTAATATGTAACATTAATGTCTCGCCAATTCAGGCGAAATCTTAAAGGAAATAATGAACACGAATATTTTATATCAATTATTAGTGCTCCATAACATCATGATTTAATCTGTTAACTGAGCCAAATGTTCAAGTAAAATTCTTTTTATTTAAAGTTAAAAAACTTTTTAAATTATGTAAATAATTGTCATCTAAGCTGGCATAGTATAATTCCACTTAATTCTCTTATTATTTTACTTTGTCAATTTATAATTATACTTTCAATTAATTTTGTATACATAAAATATGGTGTTCATAATAGTATAGTTATTTTATTAGTTAAATTTAATCTTTCAAGTAAAACGTTACATTAATGTTTTGTCAATTCATGTTGTTTTTAGTTTAAGATTAATTTAAGATTTATAATATCTAGAATCAATCACACACATGCATTTGAGCTGTGATACAGACACCTACTCCGCTAGGTTGTCTGCAGGCTTCCAATTCCCACCAATGTGAATATAATTTTAAATAATTTCCAGGCTGGGTCATAAGTGGGCCCCTATAAATGTTACGGAAGGCTCTCGGAGAAAGTGGGGCATAACCCGATAACCAGTTGGTAATGTCCGGGCCCTGACACTTCTCTATGTTAACCTATTGACCCGGCCCTGTTCCCGCTCTATATTATACATATCATTACAAAGAACAGATCATTTATTGCTCGTTGCTGTTTTTCTCCGTTTGCCGAGTTTCGTCTCTTTCTGGCAATTCCTCCTTGGTTTTGTATTTTCAGTGTCATACAGTGCACACCCACACACCCACACGCACAGACACACACACACACACATACATATATATATATACATATATATATATATATATATATATATATATATATATATATATATATATATATATATATATATATATATATATATATATATATATATATATATATATATATATATACATGTATACATATGTATATATATATGTATATATATATGTATGTAATTTATTTATCAAAACTATAGAATTTGTAAATTTATTGAAAATCTAAATATCTTTGTTCAAAATAAATTTTAATTACCAAATTATCAATATAAAATATGTTAGAATTATAAGTTTTAATAATAAGTTTGAATGGATTACATCATATTTGCATATTCTGAAACTTTTCATATCTGAAATAATTACTGTGCTTTAAATTTATTGAAACAGAAAATTTAAATTTTAAATAATATTATTTCAAAATTGTGTTTTGTCTATTCAATAATTTAGTCAAAATCCTAGATATTTAAAAAAAATAAAAATTTAGTCTTCGATAATAAATAATGCATATGAAAATATACAGTGATTTAAACTTTTTTAGTGAAATAAGAGAAAAAGCTAATTATATTTTAAGGCAAATAATCTAAAAAATACGAAAACATGATTATTAGATATACGCTTAAGATATAAAATTTATACAATTAATATTTTTAATTTTATTAATCTCGCAATGTTTGTAATCTTTATTATGGACTCACAAATATTCAAGATTATAAACATATACAAATAATTATAGTCTTTAATATTTGTATTTGTTTTTAATATTTGTGTTTGATATTTGTTATTTATTATTTACTAATAATCAATAAATGCCATTTCAGAAATATTATTAATTAAAATACATATTTTGTTAAAATTTAATTTTACAAAAATCATAAAAATAAAAATTTATAATAATTAAATAATTAAATTTTATAAAAATTATAAAAATTTAATTTTCAAAAATGGTTATTCAATTCAAAATATTTTTGTTGCATTGATATACTGTGTAATTGAATATAAATGACTATGCTGCAAAGAGGATGGGTGAATTCTTTACATGTCTATTTTACTCTGATTTATCTAATATTTATTTCCAACATTTATCTGATACATTTAATATATCTAATATTCTAATCTGATAAATCAAATATTTATTTCTTGCCTTTTTTCATGATCTAGCACCAGGCTAAGCCAAGTCCGTGCGCAATGAATTTTCTAAAATCATAAACTAGAGGACAATTAAAAAACGCAATCATTTCTAAACCTGTACAGGTCATTATATGATCAGGATAGGTCTAAATGGAGATGCAGTCTGTGAAGTTCGGATAGGTGTTTTGATCCTGATGCAAAGAGAGACACCTAATGTGTCCATTTGTGAACCTCCTTATGGTAGATTGAATGCCTCTATCAGCGTCGATGTTAAAGGCACCAATCTAGAGTCTGCTCATTATATCAAAGATGGTTCTAAGGAGTTCTCCATAGCTTTAGATTTGAGATTTTTATCTTTCAGTAGATATCTGAGGAAGTAAAAAAATAGATTTTAACATTCTCACAATAGAGACACTTTGCCTCTGATATAACAAGTTCTTGGCTGTAATATCTATAGTTACATTTCAAAGATTCCAATATGAGAAGGGATTCACTGAAAGTAGATTTATCACAGTTTAGAAAGTTGTCTTAAGAGTATTAAGTATTCAATACTCGTAACGCTATTTTGCTTTTAGTTGTATTCTAATTACATTTGCGTGGATGTCTTTATGACTATCAGATAAAATCTAGGTAGTTGTGGTTTATGTTACAGCATTGAGGGCTTCATCTATATCTATTAGTTTAGATAAAAAAAACAGAGCAGAAATCTAGATTCTTAATTTTCATTCTAAGAAAAAAGTTAAGGGTCCTGATAAAAGTTCCATTACCACAATAGATATTGTTATCTTTACTGCCATGAGTATAAATTTGAATATTAACTGTCGACATTTCGTGAATGATCTCCAAAATAAGTTGACTTAGATACTCGGGCAAGTCATGATTTTTGTTAGTATTCTTCCTGAGTTCATCGATAAGCTCTCCATTGTGTTCACTGTTTTAAGTACTGCTCTCAAATTTTGTCTGTCACATCATGATTTAACAAATCCATCAAGAGAATCCGAAAGAAAGACCTGCTGTTTTTTAATCTCTGTCAGTTTGTTCAATTAGTTAGACAAATTGCAGTAAGATTTTGTACACCAAAAATGTAGAATTTGTTATAATAATTCACAATTAATGTGTTTCTTTTCAATATTAAAAACTATATAACACCATATAAATGGGGTAACAATATCTTACAATGGTGGTAATGAGAGCAGCACTTAATTGCTCTTTTTCCTGTTTTGATAAAGTTATTGCATGTTGCACAAAAGAAAAACAAATTACAAAATAAGATATAAGTTAATCTCAGAATGTTATAATTTGTACCCCAGTCTCTTCTTGTAATGCATTTCAGTAAGTCTAATCTCTTTCTTGTTTTATTTATTAGATAGTCCATATGCTTATTACTCAGGATTATAAGAGCAGGAGTTTCATAAGTCAATATCACCGACAAACAATTAAACCTCATTTTTTCAATCCTCTTAACGAATAAAGAAAAAAGAGAACTTTTAAAATCGAGTCCAGTGGGACTTCTGGAATAACTTAAAAGTATTAAATAAGGAATCCCTAAATCTGATTATCCTCTTTCGATCTTTTATGAATTCAAAAGAAGAAAAAGGGTTTTTTCTTTTCCACGAAAGGTGTTGCAAAGCTTAATGATAAATTTACTTCTTCAGACTCTTTCAAATGTCTTATTCAATTCAAGAAAAATAGCAGTTGTAATATTTATTTTTAAAGTCTTTAAAATCATTAGATAAATGCTTGATATATAGCAATGATTACAAATGATTTAATTTCTTTAAGAGACTATGCAAAGTCTATTAAATCAGTTTAATTTTTTAGAATCACGATTTTTAAAATTTTATTTATTTAGAATTGAGGCAGACTATTTTCTATACATTTATTTCCATAATTATATAAAATATATTTTGAATAACATCTTTTCATAAGTATCTGTGTAATATTTCTATTTAATTTTATTCATTCAATTTTTTTTAAAAAAAAGCTGAACTGGCAATTTTTATTTGTTAAAAAGAAACTGCTTGATACGGTTAATTTTCGTATTTACAGCAGCACACAGAACATAATTATAATTAGCTAAGTTATTTCATTTAGTTTGATTAATCAAAATATAATCACTAAATTTCATTGCATATCACATTAGCTAAGTTATTTCATTTAGTTTGATTAATCAAAATGTAATCACTAAATTTCATTGCATATCACATTATACATAAAAGAAGATTTATATCACCGAAAATAGTTTTAAGAATAGGTCGAATAAATAGTGCATTAAGAAAATTCATCTTTCTAAAAGTCATCTTTTTATTCAATAACCAATTTACAAAAACAATTTGAAAAGCCAATTTCTTTTGTATCATATCACTTGCCTCTTTAGTGATATATCATTTAATAAATTTCTTTAAGAATATATTTTTGAAAATTAGGATTTAAATGAATTTTTTGATCGAACACGAAGTACAAATTAATCAATTCAGTTCTTATCTTTTCTGCTTACTGAAGAGAAATGAATGTAAGAATAAGAATACAAAATCATGTGTGACATTCTTTCAAAACCTGTCAGTTGGAATACCAGTCTTTAGAAGGCAGTGTCAACCACGCATTTTCATCATTCGAAATTCGTACTGTAACAAAGACAGATGAAAGTATCTAAGGATCTTATTCTGTATTGTTTGCTTCATGCTTGCAAAGTGGGCCTGTCAGCAGCTGAATCATGTTGCAGAATATACCAAGCATTTTGGAGATGCAAAATTTAACAGAAAAATTTGCAAATTATGAAATGTAATCTCTAATTATTATTCCTATTTCACACAAAATAACTAAACATGCTGCACATTTTACTCATTGTATAGTTAATTAAATCATTATTTAAGTACTCAATTAAATAACAAATAATGACGCAAATTAATTAATTATGTTGCTTATTTATTAATGATAAATTATTTTTAGTCAAGTACTTGAAACATTAGACAAGTATACACATTTTATGAAAAAGAACAATAAAGTTTGAATAAAATGAAAGAGTAAATTTATATAAATAGTATAATATATAGTAAACTATCTATATATATAATCAATAGTAAAAATAAAATGTCTTACTTTAATACTTCAATAATTTCTGAGCATAATACATTTTTTGTTACCTGAGAAGAAATCTCTCACACACAAAATACCATTTTATAAAAATTCATTCTTGAAATACATGTAATATATAATTGAAATCAATTTTTCTTAAAAAGGCGCAATTTATATATATTCCTTTGATTGTTTAAATTATATATAAGGAAATATGCATACTGTGTGAAACATATTATAAATTTAGAAATAATTTAATTTATTAAAGCCATTTAGGAATGTAATTTAAATTTATTTAGATTTTCTATCAAAATATGCTTCGAAGAAATGTTCCCTGTCTATTTTTAACACTAATTCAGCTGTAGGGAATTAATTCATTAACATAAAAGGATTTTCTGTAAATAATGAAGTCAGTGATCAACACATTATTCTAGTAAATAAATCTAGAAATGACACTTCAAGAGCCGTAACCAGAAGTATAGGAATTATTTGAATGTCTACATGGAAATTTATTAAAGGTGGAGCTTCATCAATGTTGTAGTATAAATAAATGTCGACTGATAAGTATATCAGAATATTTTACTAATCTTATACAAATAATTATATAATTTTAATCATCATTATTACGAAAATCTTTCTATTTGATATCTAGAACATATTTGAGTCTGTCTGATTGTATGGATGTAAGTTATGTATGTATATTTAACTCTTATCTAATATTTTTGTTTTAATAGCAATTTTTCTTATTCATGCGCATAATTTCGTCTGGTTTCAATATCTTCTTGTCACTGAAAAAAAAACTTAAAACATTTCTTCTCAAACTTTGAGTCTCAGTTGAACAATACCGCAGATCACGTTTAGGTGCATAACAATTAGTTTCCATTAAATTTTTGTCTGATTGTTTGATTGATTGAAACGTAATATATTTATTTTTTTCTAAAATAATTTTAATCTATAAATTACAAAATCTTTTGAACTCAGATATTATCATCTTATTTATTAGTTAAATGTTTAAATTCACACAATTATTTTCAGGAACTTATAATATAAAATATCATTTTGCAAATGTAGCAGCTATTCTTTTTTAGAGCTAATGAGGAATATTTTATTGTTTATATGTAATGGCTTAATAAATGTTATAGTGATAATCCCCTTCAAGCCTTATTTGTACTTACAGTTTCGAAGGAGAGTCCCTGGGCACTATAAGTAAATTACTTCAGAAGTTTACTCCTTGTAGGACTACCCTAGGCGTGAAGGTCATTTCTCTTGAAATGCAATATTATGCACAGCCAAAACTACCAAGCACACAAGGGTAAGTCAGACTTTTTTTTCTTTACTAAAGATAGAAGGTTTAGGACCCTTTGGTATCCTAAGCTTTCGGGTCAATTGAATCTGTTTCTTTCTCTGAGCATGAATCAGCCGTTTCCTAATTTTCGGATTCATGGACATTATCTAACGCTGTTAGATAGTACCAGGATCAGCATCAACAGCACAACAACTGTTATAATAATTTACCTCTTATCCTTGTCATCCAAATATTTGTCATTATTCTTCTCAACAAAAAGCATAGTTTCAAATGAACAAGTGCTATAAGTTATTTTTAATGTGTAACGAATTCATTTGACTTGTATTTATTTACTATAATATCAAGAGAGATATATTCGAGGTTTCGCAAGCATGGAAGTACTCATACGCAAGTAAAAAACAACAAATTTAATCAATAATGTGAACATTAAATAAATAATTAATAAATTGTTTTCGTTTCGAATACAAATCGAGATTACTTGTTATGTGAAAATCAAATGTTCATTCTTGATGTTAAGAAAGAGCTTTTCCTGTTACTGTTGCTGAAGAAAAGTTGAAAACATCTGTATATTTCTAGAAAATCTATATAATAATAATTATGTTATAAAGAATCTATAGAATGCAACAATAATGGCATACTCATAATGTTAATATACAAACATTAAGGGACTTATTTATCGAAATCAAACTGATTTATGAAAAAAATATTTATTGAAAATATTTTGGATTTAAAACAACAAAATCACATCCTTCTCTATAAACTTTAACACACTAAATTTATTGCAAATAATTCAAGGAGATTAAATAAAAAGTAAGGGAACTAGAAAATCTTTTCATATTTGATATATTAACACTTGATACTAATATTGAAAAAACAGAAGTATTTTTTGTTTCATTATTTCAGAATTTTTTTTGCCAAATACTATGACAATTTACTCAAATTTCATATCAAATTAAATTGAAATCAAATTAATCAACTGGCAAAGAAAGGATAAAGTTTTAAAATTTAATGTATTTAATTGATCTTACACAGACACATACCTGTATGCGAATATCTATGTTTATCAATATATTTTGCATATTCCTAAATTAAAAAGGCAATTTCCTAAAAATTATTATAAAATTTATAATATATAATTAAAATAATTTATTTCAATACTAAAAGAGCAATATAACTTCAGGATTCCAAAATCATGAAAATTAATAAATGAAAAAGAGAAACAAAAAATTATATAATTAAAATATTATTATAAATAAATTATGAAAAATAATAGAAAGTGTGGTACAGAGCGTCTTTGTCTACTATTTTTGATCTAACTTTAAATTTTTTTTTATATTTTAAGCAGTTTCTTATACTTTAAAACTGAGCTAGTTTTTTTGTTTCAAATGTAATATTTTATTTCTATTATCAGAGTTAAAACCTATTCAAATAAAACTATGAAAAAAATGTATATATATATATATATATATATATATATATATATATATATATATATATATATATATATATATATATATATATATATATATATATATATATATATATATATATATATATATATATATATATATATATATATATATATATATATATATATATATATATACTTAACAATTATATAAAAATATTTTAAAAGTTTTCATTTGTAATGATAATATACATAAATATTTGCCTTTTAAAAGCTCCTCTTTATATCATTCATTTATCCAAAACTAAACGAAAAAAAAGGAACTAAAAACTTATGTTCTTGAACATTATTTTTTTACTGTGCAAGGTACGTGAAATAAGCTACATATAAGCATTTTTTCTTTAGTATGTAGTCCTCTTGTTAATAGTTCATGAGCAGTAAACAAGAGCTTTATCTTTTAGTTTTAAAATAAACAAAAAATCTTATGAAGACAAAGCTACAAAAGTGCACATTATGATTTTAAACATGAGAAAGGGTATTCTTGGTATAACGAGTATTCTTTCAGAATTGCATTGCAGATTTTATTTTCTTATATTTATATCGTCAAACTATTCTGTGCAAAATCCTCTTGATACCAAAGTACCTAACGGAGATACTTGGATATAAGTATGAAAGTATATTTTTGTAATATCCATAGCAATCCATGGGTGTATATATTTCCAGTAGAGATACTTTTTGAAATAAAAATTGTGTTCTTACATTTTGAAATAGGATAACCTAGAATTGAAATTTTCATAGAGTTTCTTCAATTTTATTTTCTGAAGAAATTGAATTGTTTGACGAAATGTATGTTGTATACATTGAATTTATTTATTATATATTGTGTGACTATCCAAATTTCTATTGCATATGTGCTATTTTTAACTCATCATTTATTCTCTCTTATTTCATTATATTAAAATTTTAAAAATACTTCATCCGAGAAAAGAATTTTTAAAAATTACGTAAATAGTAAATGTTTGTTCTGACAAAAAGCATGATTAATAAATTGCCAGAATCTTAATTACAAATTTTTAATTCTCAAGAGTAAAATTCTTGGGAATAAATTAAACTTTAAATCTGGAAATCATTATAGGATAATTTTTCTATTGAGATTAAAGTATTGGAATATCTCGTTGGTATTAACATACATTTAAAATTGTTATTCTTAAAAGAATGGGACATTTTTCTTGTGGGGAAATGTAATTTTCATATAACTTTACTTTTTAATTTTAAGGAGATATTTTTAATAACCTTAAAATTTATAATTAATAATAAGCAGTTTGAGATTTATCTTCCCTTAAAATAAGCGCATGATATAATCGATCAATTTCAAAATTTTTCAATCTTATCTAAGCTGTTAATTTGGTTGTTTTTAGTAATTTTTAACACATTACCAATAATAAAGGATAGCATAATCTTGTTTCATTGATTATCTGTGTATTATATCCAAAAAAGGAGAATTAAGCTTAAATATTTTATCATAAATGAATAATATTGAATAACTTCTACTCTAAGTATAACTCTTGGTATATTTTAATTTAATGACAAAATTTTATAAAAATTTAATAAAATAGGAGTTTGTAAATATAATACAATAATATAACACTTAAAAATTTATAATAATTTGCTGTGAAGTTGTTGATAACAATTGTCATCTGTTATACACAATTCGTGAAATAAAGAATTTTATGTCACAAGTGATTCCAGAAAAACAATTCAAATATGATTTGAATTGCTTTTCTTAAATTAGTTTTAATTCTTACCAATATGATGCAAGTAGCACTTGATTTATAGAAATGATCATAAATATTGCAGCACGATGACTATGTTTCAGTTCATATCAATGAATTAAATAAGCTACCTTTGAATAGATATTTTATCAATTTTATGATAAACGTTTCTAAAATTGCGAATTTATTCACAAAAATAGTTTAACTTGAGGGAATTGTTAGCAATTTTGTATAACTATTACTCATTTGAAATGCATGTATATGTTAATATATGTTTCACTAAATAATGTTTTCATACTTAATAAATTATTTACAAATTTCAGACAGAATTCCCAAAAATTTTAATCTTTACAAGTTCCAGATATCATGATTTTCTTTTAAGAAATTTTTGTTTCTGTCAAATTATTTTGATTTTTCACAAAGCAAGTGTATTTTTTTCAGAAATTATTTTTAATTTGTACCATAATATTTATAAATTATTAAGAAAAATTTCAAGAAAATCTTTTATATACTTAAAATTTAAATTAGAAAATTTACCGATAAATATAAATTTGAACTAAATTTTTTATTATTTATGACACAGAAGTCCTTCATGTAAAAATAATATAGATGTAATATTTGAAAAATTCTATTTAAGTATCAAATTAACTTAAATAAAATATATAATTATTTTTAGATTTAGAAAACAAAAGCTCTTATTTATTTACAAGAATTAAGATATTCAAATCAAATGCAATGTTTCCCATGGCAAAAACTTTATTTGTGAAACAACTAATTTTTTATTAATTTGATATCTCATTAAAAAAAGAAATTCACTCACCGACGAGCAAACCTTCTCCTTCCAATAAGTGCACACTTATTTATTTTTTTTTACATTTAATTTTTTTTTGTAAATATATTTATAATAATTCGTTGAAACTTTTTCTATAAGGATTTAAGAAAATCAATTTTAAGGATCAATAAAATCATCTTGGGAAATTTCAGATACTCCTTGAAAGCATCATAATATTTCATATGATCAGAAGCAACTTATCTCATTTAAAGCAATCGAGCAACTTTTACCAAAGGATTAAATTAAAATTTAAATGAGAATATGATTTAATTCTTTATTATTATCATTATCTACTTATTGTGACGCAGAATATATCATAGAGTTTAACACAAAAGTAACTTTATCTGATTAATGTAAAGGAAATAAATAAATTTTAGCCTATCACTTGGAACATTTAATTAGACTTGATTAATAATCTCAAGCCTAATACAGTATTTTTTTATAATAACCCAATTAATGAGGCTATAAACTCCTATAAGTGTATGCCTCCTTTTTTAAGGACAAGATCATAATATAATTTATGCCAATTTTTTTCCAATTAGTCAAAATAAAATTAATTTGAAATTTTTTAAGGATAAATATTTTCTTACAATTTTCTATTTTTATTTGTTTTTTTAATTATAATAAAAGTCTGTCAGAAACAATATAAAATTAAATTATCCAAACCCCCTTAATTACATTTTTTGATCAATATAAATTTTTAATTGATTTAATCTAGTAAATAAAATCGTATGTTTTTTTATCTGACTTCAAAAGGATTAGTTTTTATCAATTATAAATATTCATATCTTTAAATTGATGTTTTATTTTCAATTTATAATATCATTATTTCGGTAAATAATTTTTTATCATCATTAACATTTCCTTTTATATAATATTTGAATTATCTTTGTTCCTATAAAGATAATAAAATTAGAACTTATAATTTTTAAATAACTTGTATTGTATATAATTGTGTTAATTTTTAAATAACTTGTATTGCAATCTTAAAAGCAAATACTATTATAAAATATTATTATCAAAATCAAGTTTTAGAATTATGTTTCATTTAAGAATACAAGCAAATAATTCTGAAAGAAAAAAAATAATTTTTCTGATTTTATATTTATTATGTTTACTAGTAATATAAGGTCATGGCAAATTAGTAATAATATCATTTGCCGACTAAAAATATGACATTAAATTATTAATTATAAACTATACAATATAAATTCATTTTATGTAGTATATATCGATTGATATGGAAACGAGTAGCAGAAAATAGATGTAGATTACATTTTCAAATGAAAACCAGATTCAGTTTTTGCTGTGGAATACAATAGGTGTAAGATCTAAACACTGTAGTAGCAAAGTAAAATATTTTTCAATAGATTAACAAGTCAGATCAAGATGTACCAACTTAAGAATTGCCTGATATTTTGATGAAAATAAAATTGAAATATTTACAGAACTAGCTGTTAGGTAAATATTTTGAACTAGTGCTGATATTCCATTCTGTAATTTTAGAAATCACACAAAAATGAATTATTAAATTTAACATAAGAAGTTTTACAGCGAATATTATATAGTCACTTTTAAATGTTATATTATTAATGCTTTGGAGATATTAATATGATTTAGAGAATAATGCTTGAAAAACTAATAACATGTAAATTCCTCATTAGAAAATAATGTAAAATTGCTTATTATACTACCCAAATTTTTTATACTATTGATAAAAAGCTATCAATTAAAAATATATGAATAAAATCTATTACAGTGAATATGGATAAATTCCTAGTTAGTTTGCAAGAAGAATGATATTTAGCCGATATGTGTGTGTTTTGTTCTCCTATACAGCTACAAATTTCATCTTACCATCTGTTTGATGTTATTTTGAAATGAAAATAAAATTTATAAGAGTACTCTAACATGACTTTAGTAAACCAGATAAATTTACAAATCGATATCGAAGGTGAATAATGAGCTCCAAGTTCTTATAAGTGATTATTACTCAGGAATTTTTTAAAGATATCAGTAATGCTAATAATAATATTATCTAACAAGACATTGGTCGTTTCTATTAATTTTACTGGTATAACCTATCTTAAATTAAATATCATATTCCATAATAAGGCTGCTTGATTACAATGGTGCCCAAACCACATTCACTTAAATGTAAAATATTAAAAAGAAATATCATTTGAATAATACTCTAATTTGCCTCAATGGCTTGTAAATAGTTTAGGAATGCGCAGAATAATATAATTAACGCTTTGAATCCATATAGAAATTCAACAGAAATGACATCATGACCAACATCATTCGTTTTTTGGTTTTGGCTTTTTTATTTTGAGTTCTAATATCATACTAAATTCAACGCATTTTAATCTACCTGTATTGTTACATCTCTTACTTATTGTTCTAGATTAATTAGACAAGATTCCATATAGCAGATTCAATGCTACTAAAAAAAGAGAATGATAAGGAATGTCGAAAAGCTTGATTGGTCTGCTTAAGGAAATAAATATTCTTGCTTTTTGATGAAAGAGGATGATAATAAGATAATTAATATTGAAAATTAATCCTGATAACATTCTTGCCGAAGCTGTCATAAATTGTTAGAAAGCGCTTTTCTTAAAATAAAGTTGATTGGTCACAATAGTTGATATAATTCCTACCAGTGAGTTTTTTTTAAGTTTACTTTAGCTAAATATTATCTTTTAATTCATATAAAGAAGGATTAAAATAACTATAGCATATGGCCGAAAGCATAAATTTTGTTGCATTGATTAGATTTAACACCTTTGTAAACAATATGATGTAATAATATAAAGTTTCTGGCTGATAAGTAAAATTTTTTTTGAATTTCAGCTTTTCGACAGACAATCCATCAGGTTACATCTAAAAAAAGACAATAGCAAAAAATTATTCGCACTTTAAATATTTAAAAAAAAAGGAATTTTGAAAAGTTTAAGTTGAGGAAATTATAATTCTGATAAGTCTGATCTAGAATAAATTCAGATTCAGATAGTTTATTTTACTTAAAATAGTCTGAATTTAAAAAAAGTAAATTTTTAATTTCCTTAATTTATTTTTCTTGAAATTATTATTTTTTTTAAATAGGTTTAAAGAAAAATGCATTTAAAACTTTACCTTAAACTAAATTTCATATATATATTAAACTTATCAATTTCTGTAATATTAAATCTATATTCTTGTTACCACTACTTTCTTCTACTTTGAAGATTTAGTTTTAAAACGCTATACTGTGAAATCCATTAGTTGTTTTTAGTATATCAATATATTATTCAAATAAATACATTGATGGAACGCTTCATGTTGTATACATAGACATGAAAATATTAACTCTTTTGAAATATGAACAAATTTATCTCAGAGCTAAGACATTATTTAAAGAAGGTTTGGGTAATGTTGTTTCTTTTTTAACTTTTATTGAAAATGTAAGTAAATATTTTGCATGAAGTACCGTAATTTTGACTTAGTCATGGGAATTTATTTCATATTTAAAGGACCACTAAATTGTATTTAAATTTCAGTTCCATTGAGTGTAGGGAAAAAGATGTAAAATATTGTTATTAAAAGTCATATTTCATTACTAAAAGGAAAC
Organism: Latrodectus hesperus; assembly: GCA_037975125.1. Classification (NCBI taxonomy): domain Eukaryota; kingdom Metazoa; phylum Arthropoda; class Arachnida; order Araneae; family Theridiidae; genus Latrodectus; species Latrodectus hesperus. The sequence goes on along the minus strand of CM075860.1, from coordinate 75,101,055 downwards.
ATTTCCAGAAAACATGACGGTAAGCACTCACCGAATGATTATAAATGTAACCGTAGCTCAAGGCGACGTTGGTAGGAGAAAATGAAGTTCTATTAACGTAAAACTCTGACGTCTCATCGGATGTCTTTCAGAAACCCCCTCTATTCTAATAATACTTTACTCATGCAAGTCACTCCTGCTGAGATTTTAATCAACGTGATTCCATGACTTTGGCTTCATGCTTTCATGTTATTGCATCAATTCAAATTCTTTATTTAAGAAAATACTTCATTTAAATGATGTAAGCTTTTAAGCCATTTTTCAATTGAATTACACAATCCAGAAATATATTTAAGTGTCTGGGAATGAAATTATGCTATGTATTATATTGTTTCTTTGTTTTCATAAAATTTGCTTACTTTCAGTACGATTTGATTTCTTTTAAATTTTGTTTGATTTGTGTTGAAAGTATCATTTTCATATCAAAACGAAGTAGTATTAATTTAAAAATAATAAACTAAAAAGCATTACCTCCCTAAATTCAGATCGGAGTAAAATTTCAATTTCAAAAAATTTTTTAAATAATTTAATCAATAAATCCATACACAGGCGTGAGAATGTATTTGTGTTTAAAAATCAATAACTTGAAACGAAGTTTTTTTATTTGATGAAGTCATTAGAAAATGCATATATATATATATATATATATATATATATATATATATATATATATATATATATATATATATATATATATATATATATATATATATATATATATATATATATATATATATATATATATATATATATATATATATATATATATATATATATATATATATATATATATATATATATATATATATATATATATATATATATATATATATATATATATATATATATATATATATATATATATATATATATATATATATATATATATATATATATATATATATATATATATATATATATATATATATATATATATATATATATATATATATATATATATATATATATATATATATATACATACATATATATTAACTAATTTATCTATCTTTTTATCTTTAATGTCTCACTATCGGCAGAACACCGAAACATGCAATTTTTACCTTCCTTGTATAAGACTTTACCTTGAACAATAGGTAATTGACGAGGTCAGCACCTGCTTTATCATATTCTGGTTCTTATAAAGTCGCACAATTTGTGGAACATAGAGACATATTAGTAATAAGTATTGGAATTCTTAGCTTGATAGTTTTAAACAGGATGGTTATTCTGGGTTAAATTTGTTCAAAAATTGAAACTTAACTTTTCATCTATTTTATGTTACTCTTCCTGGTGACATAGTCAAGTTGATAAAATTTATTTAGACAATCAAATATTATCTACATTAACAGTATGAGTCAGAGTGTAACAATATTGTTACCTTCTTTAACCTTTATAAATATGTGAATTTTTAAAAAAATTTCAAGAAACATTCATAATACAGCCATCAATCTTTTTCATAGTGCTTGCGAAAAATCATGAATATTAAACTGTATATATTTTTAGAAATTTATTAATTAATTTTCAATATATCCAAACTTTATTACATATGCAAATAAATCATGTATATGCATGCAAATAGAAAATATTTGAAACGATTTTCAAAGAATATTTAATGGTAAATTGAATTCGAAAATATAATTTTTTATTATATTATTTATAAATCCGTTAAATTTTTTTTTATCATATCTGCTTAGCATTGGTCATAAAAATGAAATCTATATTTACATCTCAAACATTCATAAAAGAAATGTCAGAGGAAATAAGCAAAAATGAAAATGAAACAAATTGTTTATAAAAATATAAATACATGGATGTTTAGAAAATTTGGATAACAAATGTCTTCCAGTTTTATTAATGTTTCAGTTTAGGGTTATTATTGGAAGTTTCTAAACTTGATTAAATTAAATGTATATTTAAATAGTGCTAATAAAATTAAGCGATTCTTAAAAGTATAAACATAAATCTGACTCTATATAAAAGTATTATAAAACCTCTTAAATTAGTAAGGAAAGCAGTTTAGCATATATAATTACGTTTTAGTAAATCTCTGTTGAGTACATAGAGGAATGTAAGAAAATAACATATAAATAGACGTACAATAAGCATCATATGTAATAATTAAAATATTGTTAAGGATATCAAAATATGAATAATTCCTTATTTTCTTATAAATATTACTCTTTTACTTTTAAAACAAACTACTCATATGCTTTAATAAAATACAAACATTTTAAAAATTTCACCAAAAAGAGAATCCTATGTAATTTTTTTTAAAGATACTCTAGTATTCACTAGGAAAAAGAGATCTTGACCATAAATGTATGTAATATAAACTAATTTTTATACAATGATATTTTGTATTTTTTAATTTATAAGAAATGTTTGGTATGAGATAAAATCGCATTCTGAAATTAATCAGTTGTCAAGGAAGAAAGCTGAATAAAAGCACACTTATTACTCAAGTTTTATTTTTAATCACTTAAAATATAATTTAAAAACTATTTTAAAATAAAATAACGCTGGTCTACAGAAAAAAAAACAATTTTTGTTTCACATAGACTAAATAAACAGAATCTAATTAACCTTTCTCTACCGAGTTCAAACGCTTACTCACATTTTCTCCTTGAGGCAGGGTTTTTCTGTGATATATTTTTAAAGTTCTAAAATAATTGAGAATTAGGAAATATTAATGATAAATGTTCAGTTAGTTCTTCCACATCTAAAAAGTTGTATATCATGATTTTCTGCTATATTTTGCATTATCTAGCAGTAGTCGCGCCCAGTATACTGCGACTCCATTACACTGGTACCTTTTTGCCTAGGTAAAATTGTGCTGAAGAAAACGCTCACCATACTCATCTGAAGCAGCCCCAAAATTTCTAAATGAAAGTCCAAAAATTGAATTTTTAAGGATATGTTGCAGTCAATTAAGCCAGAAGTTTATTCACTATATTTTCTGATAATTTTATTTATTATTACCAAAAAATTCACAACAAATATTTTTGAATGATTTCCACAATGCGTTTTCAATTGAATTCAACACTCCAAAAAATGTTCATCATGTGATATTTTTGATCCTATTTGTGATCTAATGAATATTTCTTCCTTCAATTTTACATCATTTATTTTAGGAAAAATAGATTTTTGATTTATAAAAGCAAAACATTTATCCATAGCATTTACAAAATTTTTCCCTAGCCTCAGTTTTGTATGTAAGTGATGTAAAGACACGTTTTCAGGGACTTTTAAAGTAGTATTTGATAAATTTTTTATCTTGGAATCCAAGATTCCTGTTTAGACTATTGTTTTTTTATGTAATGAGATTTCCTATCCATGCTGTTCCATTCCCATTGAAAATAAGATTTTGTGTATCTAAGCTATAAACCTAACAATAGAGCTGTTAATTTTAAGTCACCGTAAATAAACCAATCATATTTAGAATAACTGAATTTTTCCTAACAGTAGTTAATTTTCATGTTTCTATCATGTCATTAGCAAGCGCGACAGGTATTGATGGCAATTCATTTCCATTATGCAGAAATGCAGCCTTCAAACTAACTTTCGATGAGTCTACGAACAATGGCCACTTATGTGGGTAGAGTTGAGATCTAAAAGATTATCTTACCGAACAAACATTATTAAAAGTTTACACTGCCTTTTTTAGGAAAGTAGCAGTTAAAATCACTACGTAGATTACGACAAACGGATATCTGCACGTATTCTTCAAGTAGGTTGATTTTACATAAGCATACTCTTCTCTGTACCTAGATTTGAGATGGGCTTTACTAGTTGGATAGAAGTAGCCGGATGGAGTGTTCGTGATTTTGAAACAGGGACCAAGCAGAAGACTCCCAAGACTTTACTTGTACCCCCAGATGCGTCACCTCACCTGAAGGATATTGCGTCAAGTTTTAGTGTGCCCTAGCCAGCCTTAGCAAACACATCGGATCCTCGGCTAACTTGAAATTCAAGAAAGTGAGAATGACTCCCTCACTGACTAGGCGCCATGGCCTCAATTTTGGAATGGGATAAAAAAATGTAGGATAACAAAGGTACAAAAATACATAGGATTATGAAGTTAAAAAAAATTTGTATGATTACAAAAGTACAAAAATATGTAGAATTTATTAACTTATAGGAAAACACATTAAATTACAAAAGTATGAAAATACAAAGTATTACAATTAATGATTTTAAGAAGAACAGCACAATGAAAAAAAATGAATTTGAAGAGGAGCTCATAAATCAAGAACAGTCTGTTGAAAAGTATTCAAGTAGGTTACAACCTTAGAGACTGGAACTTAAAATCTCCGCCAATGGGTTAAACAAATTTGAATCCCTTATAAGGTCATTAAGATCTTGCTGCGAGTAAGGCTTGATGAGCTACCTGCTTTAAAAATAGAAACACTTCTCTCCTTTCATTCCACTTGAGTGTGAGCCTGGTCGGAATTATCAGTTACGGTCATAAAATTTGGACACTTTGTTACAGGATACTCTTCCTTATGAAGCACGTCTCATTGCAGATGCCAAATTGGGTTACTTTATTGTCCATTTTGTTTTAGCTCTAGTGGCTCAGTAGCTTCAAGTCGCTTCCCGTTAAGATCAGCAAAGTGAAGCATCATTTGCCTGGGATTGCGAGGGTGACCACGTACCCTCTCGCACTGTGATGCTGGAGCTGCTTGGGCTGGGGATGTGTCCAAGTTAAAATGTGATCTCCAAAGCCCTTTCGCTGGTGTGGCGTGGATGCGGAGAGGAGGAAACCAGTTCAGTTATGATTTCCTCATCTGAAAATGGTTCAAAGTTACGAAGCACTTGATGATCGCCTACACCGCTATGTATATTTCGTTTTGGACGTTATTTTCCTAAAGTTTGTTATGCAGTAGTAACAGCCAGTTGTATGATATTTCTGTTCCCTCCAAATCATAAAGACTGAAAACAGCATACGTTGAGTACCATTTTCTCATCCCACCAGAAACCTAACACATGATACATTGAATTTATCTGGGGCCGAGTCCTTATCAAGATCACTAAATGTACAACTAAAATACAGTTCACAACTTTTTTCGCAAGGGGAGTGAAATTTCGTTTTTGAGACTTGAATATTATTTCTCTAGAAGTTTGAATTTAACAGAATTTGTTTGGTTGATATAAACACTTTCCTGACATAATCAACAGTTTATAAAATTTAAAAAAATAAATAGAAACAATACAAAACTATAGCAGAAATAAAAAAAAACCCAGCAGATACGTGTTGATAGACTCACTACTATTTCCATACAATTTTACTTACTAAACATACATATTTACTTACTAAAACAAGGCAATACCTATCATGTTAAAACATGAATAGTCATAAAACGTTCTTAGAATACGTTCAACATGAATATCAGTGTATGTCAAATTATTCTGGATAAACTTATCCTTAATTTCTAGGAATGGAAAAATACAAATAATATTAAAAAACTCTGTCTGAGGAAAGGAATAAAATAACATATTTGGATTTATTTAATAAATAAAATTACATCAGAATATCGCTATTTAATTTTCTTATGAAAAAATTATGTTGACCGGCATAATCATAGTTTAACTGAAAAACCTGTTGTTAATCGAAGAGCTTTCAAAAAGGGCATAGTAATATCTCTTTAATATTACCAAAATATTTGTAAATATGAAGTCTTCGAATAAAAGTACGTTTTGCTCGTAACACTGTAAAGTAAAACTTGTGTGCGTGTGACTTGAAAGTTGGTAATTTGCATAAATTCTAGAGTTGTTTAAAATCAAGGACAAATATTTTTGATAAATAATATTTATGATACGCAACAGTAATATTGCTGGATTATTTTGAAGACCATCACATGTAGTTTATGAAAAAACTGCTGCTGTTGACAAACTAGTAGAAAGCAAATCAGTGATAATAAAGAAGATTCCGTGTGACTTGTATTCTTATCACTTCAAATATTGAACCGAATTAATAATAATTGGTGTGAAAAATACAGTATATATTAATTTTATTTATTCACAAGTGAAGTTTTATATAACTATTTCATAGTTAATGCCTGAAGAAAAATAAACGTATATTAAGTTAATAAAAAACAAAAATAAAATGAATTGGGATTATAAACACATACAAATATTTTTAGTCGAATGAATACACGTTAAAATTATAGCAAAGCAAACAGGCTTAGAATTTGTAATCTCTCCTCACAAAAAATAGGATTATAATTAATATATACTTCTAGTTATTACTACATATATTAATATTCTTTCTTTATAGTGAAAAAAAAATGATTTCATATTATTGTAAAACTACTACTAACTTACTTTTAATTTTTAAAATATTCACAAATTACCTTCCCTGTGTATCTTTTCTCAGAGTGAGAATAAATTAGAAAATTGTTTGAATAAGATGTTCAGATTTCTATGAGGTGCATTTATAAAATAAGAAACTAGTTATATAATAAAATAAAAAAAACAAGTTATTGAGCTGTAAATGAAATTGAATCTACTGTCAAATTTTTATAAATAATAAATGTATAAATTATGCACTTCATAAATTTCAAATAAAAAATATAATAATAATATTAATTTATAAATATTGCATTTATTTAATTTTGTCACATTGAAACACAATAAAATATTTTCTGAAATGTTTTTGAACTCTTAGAGTATTTTATAAAAAGATTTTAAGGAATCTTCACCAATGATAAGTTCAGAAGAAATGAGATTCTTATTTATTTATTTCTTCACAACACACAATACTTTTTCCACAATCAATATTCACCATCTTTGGGGACCACCAATGTTTGCTGAAGTAACTTTTGTTTCCTTTCTTTCGATTTTCAAATAAAGTAAAATCGAAAAGTGGAAACTGATGCATTAAATCGATGCATGTTGAATCAACTTTCACTGATAAATTCGTACTGTCTAGCAATATATAATTTATGAATGTTGTGTGTAATAAATTGCACACGGTTTATTTTGAAATCTTTATATATGGAAGCGGAATTACGATTACAATTTTACTAAAGTTACTAATTTCTTTCCTTGCCAATCCAATAGATTTATGTGAATACACTTAGTAAAAAGAGATAATGCCAAATAGTTTAACACTTTTTCATGAAAAGTATTATATAAATTTGATTTTTATTTAATTGGAAGTCTCTGATAAAAAATCATATCTGTTAAAAAATGTTTTTGATTATTTTATAGATGCTTTAAATTTATCGAATTAAAAAACAATAAAAAGAACATTGTTGAATTTCATTCTGTGTTTCTTCCCATATTTTACTAAAATTGTTAATGTTTTCATTTTAAATCGTTAATAGTCACCATTCCAGAAAACTATTTCTTTTCACATTTAAAAAGTTAAATCTTTTGCCAAATTATATTTAATAGTTAAAAATTATAAATGAAAATGTCAGTAAAATTGTTAATGTGTCCGGTGGTTGTGGGTTTAATCAAAACAGCCTTCAGTGTAACAATAGTTTAATTATTCAAAGTTAAGTTACACACAATAACAAAAAGAAACACTAAATAATAAGGACGATTAAAACACATCTTAAGAGCTCGAAATTAAAAGCCTAACTATTTGTCTTTCATTCTCCCCGCTAGGGGCGCTCTCGGAAAGGAAGAGAGAAAGAGAATGAAGTGTCACAGGCTCCCCCTCTGGCTGCGAAGTCGTCTCGACGAGTAGCCAGGTGAAAAGTTTGACGATTGTTCACTTTTTGGCAAGTTGTTTAGTTGAAATGTCTTAAAAGATCGACCCCTTCTTTTAATATGATTTGTTGGCACATTTGAGGTTTTGTGGGCTTCTAGGCATGGACGTAGAGCAGATGTGTGATAGTCTCCAAGAGAAATATTGGGTTGGTCCAGGCTGGCAATTTCTTAGCTTGTTGGAGAACGTTGTGCAAGTATAATATACGGTCCATCTCGACGAGGTGCAAATTTGGCTGTTATCTTTTTTTCTTTGTTGTTATGAGGATGTAAGGTTACCCATACTTGATCTCCAGGTTTAAACTGGTGACCTTTTCTTCTATCCTGATCAGCATATTTCTTCCTTTGATCTTGTTTTTGTTCAGCAATGTCTTTGATCTCTTTCGAAATACTTGCAAATTTTTTCAAATATGGAGTTATTTCCATTACGAAGTTGTCATTGTAAATAACTGTGCGCAAATCATGTTAGATATCATCAATAATTCTAAGTTCCCTTCCGAATTGTAGAAATGCAGCCGTGTGTTCTGTCGAGTCACATACAGCTGTGTTCAATGCAAAACGTATTGTCGGAAGTTTTTGTACCCATTCAGTGTGCTTGTCTCCAACGAAAATTGCCAAATTTGGTTTGAGATCTCTATTCTTCCGCTCAACAGGATTAGCTTGTGGGCAATAAACTTGACTAAGTATTTGTTTTATTTCAAGAAGATGACAAACCCGTTGAAGAACTGCACTGACAAACTGTGAACCATTGTAACTTATCAGTCTTCTTGGAATTCCGAAACGCAGGAATACTTTTTCCATCAACACAGTAGCACACTCTCTCGCGGTAGCATTTTTCAGAGCGAAAAGTTCTACCCATTTTGTTGCAGTATCTTCCACGATGAAAATCCATTTTTTTCCTTCTGTGGACTCAGGCAAGGGACCAAACAAGTCAATAGCCAAAGTTTCAAAACGTTGTGAGTAGATTAGGGTTCTCAATAAGCCTGCAGGTTTTTGATTTGATGGTTTGAACCTATTACAATCAAGACAATTTTAACATAGTTTGTAATATATTTTCGCATTCCTGGAAAATAATATCTTTTAGAAACTCTTTGATATGTACCATCTGCCCCGTAATGGCCTGTTGTCGGAGTATCATGATGTTCTTTCAGTATTCTTTCACGCTCATGATTGGGAACCACTAATTGTGCCTCCAACGTGTCAGATGCTTTGGAATAATGATATAATACACCTTGATTCATGATATAACCTCTTTGAGTCCAATTTGCAAACTTTTCGTCATTTGAATTGCTTTCAAAACTATCTATTATTTTCTTTACATCGTCATCCTTCATTTGTTCTGCACGCAGATTGCTTGCTATTTTAGAGGGCGAATCAACGATAACTGTGCAGATTTCACAGGTTTCTGTTTCATGTACACAATTTAGGCGGGAAAGCATATCAGTAATGACGTTCACTTTACCCGGAATGTATTCTATTTTAAGGTTGTAAGATTGTAATTGCAATGCCTATCTTGCAAGGCGACCTGTGGGAGATTTGAGGCTTAAGAGCTACTTTAAAGGTTGGTGATCAGATGCCACAATAACTTCTGAGCCTTCGATATATCCTCTAAAGTTTTCAAGGGGCCCAGGTCACTGCAAGCGCTTCTTTTTCGGTTGTGGAATAATTACGTTCAGCCGACGTCAGTAAACGGCTTGAATATTCGATCGGGTGCTCCTCAGGACCTTGTCCTTGAAGTAAAACAGCTCCCAAAGCATAATTTTACGCATCTGATCTTATTAAAAAAGGTTTTCATTCATCTATTTGTTTTAAAATTGGTGGTGAAATCAAACATTTCTTAAGAAATACAAATGCACTTTGCTCTTTTTCACCCCACTTCCAAGTAGTTCGCTTTTCAGTGGGATTGCTTAAGGGATAAGAAATCTCAGAAAATTCTAGAATGTAGCGTCTATAGCAGCTGCATGTTTGTAAAAATGATTGCACCTGTTTTACATTCTTTGGAGAAGGAATACTAATAATTGCTTTCATTTTAGCTGGGCCGGAGTTGGTTACATAATGCCCAAGGTATTTAACTTTGGCACAAGAAAAATTGCATTGTTCACGATTAGCTCGTAAATTAAACTGCTGGAGTCTTTCAAATACCAAACATAAGTTTTGGATGTGATTCTCGAAAGTGGGAGACAATACTATGATATCATCTAAGTAGGCAAGTGTGTTAACCTTTAATCCATTTCGAAAAATGTCCATTAGACGCTGAAATGTAGCTGGTGCTGTTTTAAGTCCGAAAGGCATTCTGTTGAACCTACAGACACCAAGTTGGCAAACAAAAACAGTCTTGTTTTTGTCCTGCAGCCGTACATTAATTTGACAATAACCAGATCACAAATCTATAGTGGTCATAAAAGAGGTTTGATTAGTATTGTGCAAAAGATCGTCCATTCGTGGTAACGGATATGGATCTGATTTGGTGACTGCATTGAGCTTGTGGTAGTCGCTGCAAAGTCTGAATTCACCATTTGGTTTAGGTATGAGCACTACTGGTGATGCGTATGCTGAATCACATTCTTCTATTATCCCTGAGGCAAGAAGTTTTCAATTTCCTTTCTTAAGATATCTTTTCTGGCTGAAGAGAGTCGATAGGGAGGTGAAGCAATTGTAGCTGAATCTTCTGTATTGATTTAGTGTTCCATATAAGTTGTTGCTTCTCTCCCTTGTTGGAAGATATTTTCATACTCCTTCAACAAAGCATTAAGTTATCTTCTCTGGTTTGAGTTGAGATTTTCCCCTTCATCTGATCAAAGGAGCGTTGAGCTTTCATCACTTTTAGTCCCGATGAAATTAGAACATTGTTTTGCAAATTCTGCTTGAAGTATAAAAGAATTTTCTGGAAGAGTGGTATTTAAGTCTATGAAGGAATTGTCTTCTGACAAATCTTCCCACTGTTTTGTTGGGTTAGCATTTTTTCCAATTTTAGAGGAATTATCTTGAGAATTTGGTTGGAGTGAATCACAATTCACTGGAACATTAAGTTTTGCAAATGAGAAAGTTTTATATGGTCTATCACTAAAGTGCCACGAGTGTCTTTAAGATTTATAATGATCCCTGTTTTCTCTATAAAGTCGATTCAAAGTAGAGTATTATTTCTGTGTGCGTCTGGAATAGCAAAAATTGGAACTGAAAATCTTCTTCTCTGTATCCAGATCTTAACGGAAGCTTTATGTACTTCCTTTTTTGAATGGCTGCCATTTGCTAAAGTTATGTCGAGGGTTGATTTTTGGAAATGGATTCCTTGTTCTCTAAGAAGATGATAGAGAGTTTCACCAGCTATAGTATGAGTTGCAGCTATGTCCACATAGGCTGTACCCCACATTCTATTGATGCTTATATTTAATATTGCCATGTGGTTGGATATTGACAGACTGTTCAACTTTATACTGTGAAAACGAGCGGAATTCTTTTCAGATTTGGAATAATTCGGACAGTTTGATTTAATATAGCTAGGCGTACGACAATTATAGCAAAAAACGGAAGAGAGCTTGTCCTGCTTAAGCTAGTCGAACTTTCCGCCTTTAACATTTTTTCAACAGAATTGAATCTGGGATATTCTTCTCTGGATTTTGGTGATTATTTCTTATTGATGACTGATGGTCCTTCTTTATTAGCTTTGTGACGAAGATTGTCGTATGCATCTAGTTTTTCTACCAAATCAGTTGGAGAAGTGATGTCACCCCATTCATCCAAAAAGTGTTCTTTAAATTCAGGAGGGCATTTTTTCTTCATCTGATCGGTTATCATAAGGTCTTTTAATTTTTCAAACGTGTCTACTTTTCTTTTCTTTAAACAATTTTCAAAATTGCTTTGAATTTCAAAATAAAAGTCATTCCATGTACTATCAGGATTCTTTTTTTGTGTCACAAATAGGTGATGAAAACGTTCAGCACTTAATTTGAATCTTTTTAGCAAGATCTCTTTTATATAGTTGTAATTTTCAGCTTTTTCTTCTGGCTCACGAGCGATTATTTTTGCTACGTCACTTGGAAGAACTCCACTAGGTAAGCGATCAATTGATTTTCAGGAACCTTTAAAAGCTTTAACTGTCTCTCAAAAAGATTGAGATATAAACAGATGTCATCTTGTTTTGCATTAAAGTTATTAATTAACTTTTTTAACTCAAGCTTTGGTGGATTATTTGATTGAATGGGTAATACCGGCGATAGCGAAGACAACTTTTGGGCTTCAAGTTGTAGCTTGAGAACTTCAAGTTCATGGGTTCTTTCTTTTTCTATTCTGGCTTTTTCTATTTGCTTTTTTTTGTGTTATGCGTTCACTTGCTAATCTCTCCTGATCTTCTTTTGATACTCTTTCTTCAATAATACTGGATCATAAGTTTTTCGGTAGTTCCTCATCATACTTGTCAGAGTTGACAATTAAATCCTTTAGTTGGATTACTTTCATGTTGTTCCCAATATCCAAGCCCAATTCCTCAGCTAACAATATCAAATCTTCTTTTCGCCCTTTTGCGAGATATGCCATCTTAAGTCTATCGTAGAAAGATTACCAATTTCGAAAGTCTTAAATGTCTATTAATTTTTGGGGATAAATGAAAACAAAATGATTTATGTAAAGTTCATACAATTTCTAGCAAAATTTTCACTCACTGTACTAAATTGATTAAAACACTAGGGGCGCCCTCGGTAAGGAAGAGAGAGAGAGAGAGTGAAGTGTCACATTAACTTAAAAGTCAAATAATATGAAATTCCAAAATGTTTCCTTTATTTATTATAAGTTTTTAAATTCAAGTATTTAGCTTTCTGTTTAAATTATATGCTTAAAGTGTACATTTTTTATACCGTCAGTCAAACTGGGTGATTATTTAATCTATTGTTCAGTAACAACGAACTTATATTTTCTGAGTTACAAAAATAATGTTCACATTAATCTCTTGAAAATATCTCACAAAATCAAATTGTAGTAACATTAGAAATTGAATTTTTTATTAGCACTATGTATTAATTATTTTATCGAATGTTTTAAGGTATTTGAACATCCTCATTAATAAAGCAATAATTTATTTTCTACCATAAACTTATAACCAATTAAGAATAATAACATCCAATATTTTTTGCTAATACTTGGAGATATATAATTTGGACCAAAGAAAATATAATAATTCATATTTTCTACTTCAGCAAAAGTTTAAAATACATTTAAGTACATAACGCATTTAATCTTCTTAAATGCGTGTCAATCCAGTTTTACAAAAATATATGGATAAATGACAAAACATTCATATTTCTTTTAATGTTATATAGCGTTTATTGCACTATAACAATAATCAATGAATAACAGGAGACCTTTCTGCGTAGTTGTCTTATTGATTGGATAAAAGTTATCTCACAAACTTGGGCAATATTTATTTTTCTAGAGGTTAGAACTTTTGCCTTAAGCTGAACAAGCAAGAAAAGGTGAAAGTTATATATTGCAATAATATTAAATAAGATGCATTAAAAATTATATTTTTAAATGCATTGCAATTAGCCTTTGTTAGATTAATTTATTTCATTAGAACGTGAAAATTTACTAAAACAATTTCTTACTCTAAAAAATATCATAATCATATGATAAAAAATATAGATATAAAACATTATATCATTATAAATTAGTTTCTTATGATAATTTGTTTTCATTTTAAATTTGTATGAAGTTCACTATTCTTTAGTCGTAAGCAGCATACAGAACCTTTAAATTCTAAATTAAATGTCGAAGAATGTAAATAAATTTATGTTTTATATATTTTAATCAAGTTCCTCTGCTTATGTTCAACGAATATATTAACAATAATTACAGGATCTACAAAAAATGAATATTTTTGGCAAAAACAATATTGAGATAACGAGACAAATAACTTAACTGATGAAAAATAGTTTAAGGCATTTAATCATTCCTATAATGAATGGATAGGAATAGATATAAAACTACATTTATTAAAAGAAAATATTTAAAACTCTTATACAACCACATATGCAGATGTTTTTGTGGAAAATTGAAATGTTACATAATCTTCCTTAAGGAATTAACACAATTGGTTTAAACTCTTGATATTTTAATTTCGAAAGTATTCGCTTATGCTACCCAGCCAAAGAGAAAACAAGATAAAAAAATATCTAAATGAAAAATGGTTTCTGGTTTAAAAAAATTAATAACTAATACATTTTCATTTTTAATCTTTGAACATATTAATTAATGTAATACAATTACATAATATAATCATTAATGTAATTATATATTTACCTTATTTTAATTTTTAACAGATAGTAAAAGTGAAAGCTGTATTTGATGAGTAGCAAATAGAAAATCTTTTCAAAATACTGCGACTAACATAAATTTAAATCCTCAAAACTTAAAAGAACTGAATGGTAATTATGGACAGTAAAATAAAGCTAACTAGTAGAAAAAATGTTCACAAAATATATTTACCTTTTCCTTTTTCAACTTTCAATCAAATAAATTTTGATTTTTATAAAAACAAAGTTTTAGATTTTAAAAATCACAAAAATTTAAGAAAAGTTAAAATGTTTTCGATAATTTTTGTATATTTATTTATTTTTTGTTCCTTAGCAATTAACTATAACTTTATTATTAGTTCCAGTTTATTTTAAAAGTAAAAATTAATTCATTTAATTACAAAAAAACTCTATTAGAAGTAATGTTCCAATTTTTCTTCGCTCGTAAATTCCTCTAAGTGAAAAGATACTCTAAGAATGGCAGGTTAAATATTGAGGAATATTGAATATATTCTTATGTTTCTAAATTATGAAGATTCATTTCCGGTAGCTGCCATTTAACTGGTAGAACTCCACTTAGGACTGTTTTCCGGGAAGTATGCTAATCCTAACATATGATCTTAATATATGTCCAGGAAGAATATTTTAAAGAATTATATATACATATGCATATATAATGAGTATATAACGTAACTTTTAAAAATGCTTAGTCTAGGAAATCAGTTACGTGTTGTTAATAAAATGTCTTAACCACTAGGTTTTATCATGCCCTGATATGCCAAAATTTAAAAAAAACTATCAAGTTAGACTAATTCTTAATTTTACTGCTAAAATTTGAATAAGATTTAACCTGGGTCATTTGATTCGAAATTTATATATCCAGCTATAAGGAAATTTCTGAGAGATGTTACATATCTCCTTTCTGCTTGCGTCTGTACCGATAGATGCTTGGGAGAATTCTGGAATTCTTTAATTTGTACGTGGAAATATATCCCATTCTATAAGGAAATATGGAATGGATTTTCAAGTATTTTTACGATATCATTTAGCTGTTAATTTATCTATTATGCTACTTTTATTTCAGTGTAAAAACAACAGTATATATACTTTATGTATGAAAATGTTCTTGAAACAATGTCGCTGCAGAAAGGATACAAAGATGACACGGTTAATAAGAAAATAATGCTATAAGTGTCTTTTATCACTTGATTATTAATTACATGAAATTAAAAATGCTGTCATTCTAGATTTATAGCATTATTTAATATGAGCAATAACGTTATTTTTTATACATATTGAAATTTTTTTATGTTTAAAGCTATTTTTGAATAACTAAGAAAATTGCAGTTTAACATTTTACAAGAATATGTTCTAACATTTCTAATGTTTGACAGTTTCTTAAACTACATCGATTTATATATTTTACTTGAATTTAAAAATCATCAAGCTTATAAACTTTTAAATATTTTTATAACAGCGCAGTTTGTAAGTAAGCAATACAGTATTAAAGAATACGAAAATTAAATATGTATATCTTTGTTCTACTGAGACATCTAATCCATCACATTTTTCTTAACATTTCTCAGACGTATTTTGAGAGACTTTCTTTGGAAACTTACTGACAACATCATTTTAAAGTGCTTAAAGTTTTGAAGTTTTCGAAAAGACTTTTCTCCTCTAATCTTCTGATCTACCATCTGTTGCATGAAATGTTTTGAAAGTATGAATTTCTCTCGATTTATTTACTTTTTAGAATTAAATTGAATATATTTACAGAACACTCAGCATTGAATATTTTTTACAACATTCAACCTGTGAATAAAATTTGAATACTAAATTTAACTTAAAATTAAATTTATTTGTAATAGTGAAATAGATTATTTTTGTGTACGTTATATATTTATGAATATTAGGCTCACATTTTTAATATTTTTATTACAAAAGTATTTTTTATTTGAATTGTATTCAGATTTTAGAGTAGTTTTCTTGGAGCTATATTTCTTCAAAAAATTAATACTATCTTTTTATTTCTTCAGTGTCTTTAACCTTGAAAATAGAGTACATCAAAAATATGTCCTGAATTTTTGATAAATATTTCATACCTTACACTTGGGAAAAAGTAAATATTTGTTTCTAACTTAATATTAAAGAATTAAATAATTCCTTATTATTTTGTTTGCTGAAATATGATTCAAACATCGACATCTAAATGCATTTTTGTGAGCGAGAAAAATTTTAAATGGATTTTTAATGAAAATAACATGTTATAGAATCCTGCTTTTTTGTATTATTTTAATCTTTCATTTTACATCAATTTTTCAATCCATCAAAACATTAACTGATAATTTAAAATTAAAAATGGAGTATACAATTTGAAAGCATTTTAAAATAACTGTGTCATTTGATTATGAATTGTATCTAACAAATTAAACGTGCCAATGATAGAAATAACAAATAATCTAAAAGAATTTTTTAATGATATGCATATACTCTCTCTCTCTCTGTAGTTAATATAGCATATTATAAGTCTAAAATAATTTTCATTCAAGTATTTAAGACAGGAAACATTTATCTAAAACGAAATAGAGAGAGAAAATTTTTGAAAGTAAGCTTCTATAACTCAAAAAATAGAATCTATATTGGCAAACATTTATTAATCAAAAATATTAATTAAGAACTGGCTCATATAGACATATATAGTCATAAAATTTTAACTTTATTTGGGTATATCATATTGTAACTGTGATTTGAATCCAGTTATGTTGACTATTTACAGTATTTAGAGCATCAAACTAAAAAATTAAAGAAATGGAAGAAGGTTAAAAAAATAAAGTACTTTACCCTTTCATTCAAACATTAATTCAGTTTTTCGCAACAAAAAAATTTAAATATGACTTTGCTAAATTTTATCAGCTAGTGCAATGTAAGGCACTTAAAGGAAACGTATCAATATAAATAGCTGAAATTCGTTTAAGTTTATCGCTTAAATCTATTTACTTACATATAGTTTTAATAAAAGTTATATTACATGAATTATTTATGAACTTTCTTGAATTAATCTACTATATTTTCGCAGGTACATAAATCAGTGATAGTAAATAATCACTCGATGACGTTACTCTTATCCTTGATTGTTTGTAATAGTTTTTGCAGGTAAACTCGAAGTTAACCATCACATATCACACAAGCTAACGATCACATATTTATCACACAAGCTAACTATTTTTTTGCTAGTGAATAAAGTCTTGTAAAACTATGAAAGTTAACTTAGGTTGGTAAATATGACGTAAGACCAAAGCAATAGTCTAGAATGTTTGTCATATTATAAAATGAAAATTGTAATTTAATTGTTAATAATAAGTAACAAGCCTTTAATTCAACAAATATTTTTATATCATAATTTTTAAAATAATTAATTTCCATTTACGTGAAAACCCAGTACATTTCATTATATGTCTCATAGAAAACATCAATGTGAAATCATAAAGAAATTTACAGAAAAGGGAAAGAACCAATGGTTTCCTAAGTAGACATGAGAAATGTTTAGCATTAGGTGTGTATAAAATAATAAAGGTTAAATTTTATTACTGTCGATAATCAAATAGTATTGATGAATAAAAACGCAGTCATTTCATTTCAAATTTAAATGCGTATATCAGAAATAATAAATTTCTATCAGGCGTATTTAAAATTACATTTAAAATTTCCACTTTTCTAGTCAACTCTGCAACGGCAATGATTTTCCTTTTTAAAATAATTATTTCCATCTTTCAAATAGTATCAGAAACATAAAACATCTATTCATAGAATGTATAGTGTATTATAACCCTTAGAACAAAGAAATACATTCAAACTTATTTTGTATAGAGATTTATATTTCTAAAAGAATCAAAGTAAATTTTTGTTCCTAGAACATTCTTCTGCATTCCTTCTTGAAAAGAGCTACTTTACCTCTCTAAGAGACTAGGTTTTAAAACATGAACTAAAAAATGTATATTCATATCAAAAAGGCTATAATATATTTATAATATTTTACTAGAAAAACAGTAATCGTCATATTACAAAATATTCTAACATTTTTCAAATATTTTTATCTTAAAATTTATTTCTAATCAATAAATATTTTTTTGCGAAAAAAATATATTCCATCAAAATCTTACAAGTTAAACTGTAAATGTTTTATTTAATTACCATAATTTATTTATTAAAAATTTTACTAAAAATATTTAAAGTTGAAAAGCAACTTATCTTGAAACATATAAATAAATTAATAAGAAAATCTTTTTAAAATCTACTAAAATTTTACTTTATTCAGTTTTATATACGTATCTATGTGTATATATGCATAGAATGCTAGATACATAAATTAATATTCTAATGTTTTAGATATTTTTGCTGGAATTTTGGAAATATTATTTCCCTTAAAAAATTATAAATGGCTTTGAAAATTTTTGATAGAATATTTCTTTATATGCTATAAATTTATTCTAAGTAAATTTAAATTTTCTGTTTAAGTATTCAAATATGTTCCAATGCTGTTACTGAATTTTAAATATCAATTAGATAAACTAATTAAAGGAGTTAGAATATTTAATTTGGTGCATTAATTGCTTAGGAATAAATGCAGAGGCAAACATTAATTCTCTAAATTTTTATGTAATATTAGAAGTATTTGTAGTAATTGAATGTGATTAGCGTAGACTCCAAAAGAATATTTTCATCTGTAAAAGATTATCAGTAATTTCTGATATTCCTATATATATAAATTAATGCTTTAAAAATGAAATTATAAATTTAATATATATTTTAAAACATGCACATTTCATAATTATATTTAACAAACTTTTTGCTACTTTTATTTCATTTTTTAGAATTAAATAATTTTTTAAGAAATATTTTTTTCCAATAACCGACTGATCTTAGGATTAGTCCATTCTCACAATAAGTTGTATGGAGATTGCAACTTATTTAGGGGGACACCAAGAAGATGTCCCTCTGAATAAGTTAACATCATTTCCCCGATTTTGAAATGATAGAGAAACACATTCAAAGAAAGAAAGGAACATCCATGCATGAAACAGGAATTTGAATTCGAGATCTACTGCTTAGTTAGAAGTTAGGGTCGCTAACTTCTAACTAAGCAGTAGGTCTCGAATCTTCTGTCGGCTTTTTGATAATAATTTTAACAAATTGATTTTTATTCGCAGCATTAATTATTTCAAAATGCTCTGCATAATACTAAAAATTGTATGCAAATATTCAATTAAAAAGTTTCTTGAATGTGTTGAATTCAAAATATTCACTACTTTATGATAAAACTCAAATTCTGTAAAAAGAGAATAATAGAGTTTTATCATTTATCGTTTTTAGTGCTTTTTTTCAAATATTAAATTTAAATTAATCTATGCATGTTGTGATAAATGACACTTAAATTTGAAAAAAATTCCTTTTTTTTGAGAAAATAAAGGTAGAAATATACAAAATAAAATTTAGGTTCAATGAAAAATTATAGTGGTGATTTTTAGCTTACCACCGATATCATTGTTTCTATAGCAACTGATACATAATTTAATTAATTTAGATGGGCTTTTTAATTATTCTATAATGAACATATTTCATCAACATTTCAAAAATTTCTGAGATTTGAAAGTATTGTAATTAATTTATTAAAGTGAGAGAATAATTGCGAAAATATATTTAAATATAATAACCACTCATTAAAAAAAATTATAAAATTGAAATAAATTTATAAATCTGATTTCTGTATCTGATTCATCAAATTAAATCAATTATAATTTAAAGAACAAGATTTATTAACAAATATTTTCTGATTCAAAATCATAATCAGACAAGAAGCTTTGAAAAAAATTATTGATTTCCCAATGAAATTGTTATTGTTCCTTATTAAAGTTCATCACAGAATGAACATAAAGAAAATAAAAATTTACAATTATACTTTTTATAGGAGATATTTACCACTACATGTTCCATTATAAAGGATATAGTATTTTCCTATTAAAGAGTAAAACTTATTTCATGTATAGAATCATTGAGTTATATGACATATGTTATTAATATAACAGTTTATTTGATCAACCCTTTGTAGCAAAGCATGAAATAAAATTTTTAGAATGAAAGAACCAATTAAAATCATTAGAATCCTGTATCATATGGGCATTAGAAAAATCAAATACCATCTTAAACTTCATACAGAAACTTTCAACAAAGAAATTTGAAAATAATTAGTTTTAAACTTTATTCTTGATTTTACATTGCTTACATTTTGCATTTATTTCGATAACGTTCATTGTCGATATGAAACTTGCAATTAATTGTTAATAAAATTCACAGCAAATTTGTTGCCTTATTCAATATCTTCATCGAAAAATAGGTGGGAAAGATAAATTTAATATTCGAAAGATTGATTTTTCTCTTTCACACCTAAGCTTCTTGTGGGATTTAAAAAAGAACAGAGACTAAGCAATTCTTGATACAAAAGTTGTTTGATCTTTTTATAGTGCTTTGAAGGTGTAAAAAAAGATACTTTATTGACACAAAATAATAAAATTTATCAGAAAGTTGAAAAGAAAAGTACCTTAAATTCTCCTGAAATATTGTTGCGAACTATCTGACAAAGAAATGCTTTGATACAAGTTTTCAAATACATTTTTAAGCATTTAGAGTATAAGAAAAATACTTAGATTTAAAATTGAGTAAAAATCTCCAATTCAACAAATACAACCAAAATAGAAAAATATTTTTAAATGATTAAAGTTTATTACGCATTTATTTGTGATTAATACTAATTATAATACTTATTTTTTTATTTAAAACATAAGATTCTGTTAAAAAACCTTATGGTTGTTTAAGTAATAATATCACAACTCAATGGTCTCATTCTTTAGAACTTAGAAAATAAATTAAATTAACGGTACTTACATATTAGCATCATTCAATCATTTTAATTATTTAGTTTATTTTTTCAATGAATGGAATGATGGTGAAATTTTAATTGTTGAAATATTTTCTCAGTTCCTTATGTAAAACTCTTGGTACAATATCATGTTATGTTATTTTGCTTGTATAAATTTTAAAAATAAAAATTTAGTTAACACTCGTATTTATATATAAATAATGATATGTATATTTGAGAATCAATGTCAAAATATTTTTTACAGCATTAAATATAATAAAATTAACCCACTTTCTTAAAAAACACATTTTCCTTAGTATTTATTGCAATATAAACATTATTTATAATTTTATTTAAGAACTCATTTGCATTACTTTTAAGAACTCATTTGCAATAGCTTTTGAATGGAATATAAAATAACAGTATTCTTGTTACAAGCATAAATTCTAATTTTAAATTTGTTTATAAAATTTCAGATTAAGAATAACATTGTTTTCTTTGACATATTTAATTTTATAAGACAAAATATCTCCAAAATCTCTGTATTATATATTATATATCTATATAAATTGATTGAATTCATTTTACTTTATATTAATTAATAAACACTAAAATTTTCGTGAGTGAAGGAAATGATTAAAATGCTGTCATAAATTTTTACTGTGTAAATTTAATCTTCAGGAATTAATAAATTAATGATAAACTTTAAAATCAAACTTTTTTGAAACGATATGTATTCCTTAACTTTTAATAAATGCTCTTTTTAAAATTATGATTACCGTATTTACCTGGTCTATTTATATAAGACATCAGGTATTTCAGGAAATAATTGTAAGAAGCATATTTAGTTCGAAAGAAAAATGATATGCTCTATGATTTTGCGCTTCAGGTACTCAGAATTAATTTATTCTGGAGTTAGACAAAAATAAATTTCAAAACTTCTTTCCTTCTGTTAGTATCATGTATGATAGTATTTTAATTTCTAATTCTTAGTTAGGTTTTTCCTACCATTTGCCATTTATTAATTTTTATAACTTAAGCAGTTAAAAAATATCTGAATATTTTAATATTTTCTTGCTAAAACTTGGAAATGTTTTTCATAGGATAACTCAAGCTGCATATATATATATATATATATATATATATATATATATATATATATATATATATATATATATATATATATATATATATATATATATATATATATATATATATATATATATATATATATATATATATATATATATATATATATATATATATATATATATATATATATATATATATATATATATATATATATATATATATATAATGTAAATATAATTGATAATTAATATATATATATAATTAATGAATGTTAAACGAAAACTAAATCCATTGGTATTAATTGGTATTAAGAGCCCAAAGCATAAAAGAAATTGATTGTGCTACATTGATGGCAATACAAATGGTATTACAATTATAAAATTTACTTATGATAATGCAATAACTATAGAGAAAATCAATATCGTAATAAATAATATTTTATTCTTTTTGAAAAAAAATCAAATTAGAAAGCAGGATATATGATAGTAGAATGAACAAAGCTATTCTGATGAGTTAAGAAAGGTGATCACAGGAATTTAAAGTAGTTGAATAGTTATTATACAAAAAGTAATAGTTGTAAAATAATAATAATAAATTTATTGACACATATGCCGTATAATAAAGGGAGCCAAATTGTGATTTTTTTGGCGACGAGGAAATGTTGCCAAGGTGGCGCATTGTGGCGTCTCACAATGATGTAAATAATAATGTTACCAAAATAGAATTTTCTACATAATTCTTATAGGTCTCCATGTGTATCATGTCATAAATACCAGGTTTACAGAGTAGTAATAAAATCCGCCGAAAATTCCCCAAACTCACAATTTGGCTATCTGGATTGCAAGGTATCTGTGCCAATTATTTAGAGCAATTCCCTTAATCAATAGTATATCTGAAATACATTCATATTAAGCAATAAGAATATATTGCTGATAATGAAATATAAATAATATTGCTTGGTAAATTTTTATCAATAAAAAGAAAACATTGAAATTTATTCAAGTGCTTTAGCTTTTCATCATTTTCTAATTATTATATTTTCTAATTAGTTTGAAATATTTTGCAAAACAAATTATAGAATTATCCTTAAGAATTTAATTTAACTTTTTTATGCCATATCAACTAAATTTTATATAAAATTAGTTGTGAAGGAAATTTTTGTCTAAAAGAAAATAAATATGGCCTAAATAATCCTCAAATATTTCTTGTAATGTGAGATACTTATTTGACATTTGACAAACATATTTTAAAATTTAAATATTGCTTTTGTAATTACACAATTAGGAACAATTGTTTTAATCAAAGATGTAATTGGTCAACAGATTGTTTAAAAAAAAATTCTTTGCTACTTACGTTTGTTTTTAATGCTAATATTAAGCACAAATAAAACTGTTAAAACATGAGAAGAATTAAGAATATCAAAAAATGAAACTAATTATTAAAATAGTTTGTACTCATTATTTATAAGCATAATTATAAATGAAGTGTTTGAATATGATAGACTCTATCAACCAATCATATTTTTAAGATTTTAATTATATTTATGATATAAATTGGATTTACTCGAAGAAACTGTCATTAAAATTGGATTCTTGTCATGGTAAAATTTCTGGAACAATGTTTTTGGACAGTAGGCCTAAAATTTTCTGAAAATCATTATAACAGGGCCATTAACCTCGATATTGTTTTCTTGTTAGAATTTAATAATTTGTAATGATATTTAACTATTTCTATACCCATATACAGCATTAATGAAATATTAATCAGATTTAAGGTAATATTCAATTAATCATAACGATAATTAATTTGAATTTAAAGAAAGTTTTATTTTCAAATACAAGGTCAAAAAGGCAGAAATATTTATGGTTAAAAATATTTTTCTCGTTAAAAATATGTTGATATTATGTTTTAGTTAAGAAATACAATCAGCTAGTAATACGAAGAATTTTGCGTGTGAATATTCAATGATATAGTCACGAAAAGTTTTTTAGATTAATTTTCTAAATTGATTCCTTATGAAGATATCTTATTATTAATTAATAACATTTTTACTCCACCCTTAAGTAAATGATTTGGGAATTTTAGTGTTTGTTCCTTATTTTTTTAGTCCTTTTTTCGGAATAAAATGTAGATAAATGTTTTCATACTGTAAACGTATTACTTGTTTATAGAAATCATAAAAGAAATTGTTTGAATAGCTTTATTAACACAAAAAAAGAAAATTAATGTTTGCAATGGTAAATACAATTTAACTAAAAATATTTAAGAGACTAAAATATATTATGAAACAATTTATAATAACCATAAAAAAGAAAAATGAAATGGTAGCTTTGTAATGTATAAAATGAAATGAGTAAAATTGATATATTTTCCAGTGGTATTGTATTAAGATTAAAATGACAACATCATGATTAAAATGATAATATTATGATTAAAAATGTGAGTAAAAAATTAAACCTTTTCATGGTTTTAAAAATTTTAGGACCTTTAAACACATACTTATGTGGACACTCTGGATGCTTTTAAAATTTAGAATTCGTTGATTAATAATAGGTAATACTAATAATTAAAACAAGTACAGATTTGATATGATTTAAGATTACTTAATCAAACTGCTTTAAATGTGCGAAAATAAAATTTAAAATCCTTATCATTTTTGATATTATTTAATAATATATCTTATAAAACAAAATGCACTGGAAGCATTAATGAATAGTTTTTAAACATTGAACAGCTTCAAGTTTTAAAATCATGAAATAACGAAGATATTGATAAATTAAGGAGGAATTTAAAACAATTCTTCTATTAGTTATACAAAGAGCAGGGTTATTTTAGTTGAAGTTTCCAAAGCGTATAATTACGTGTTATGGGCAAAATATTACAAAAGAAAGGGTTTCAATTTTTATATGGATAATTATCAACCACACTTATAAAATAAATGCATTTGTTTTTAATAAAAACATTACAATATTGATTGATAAATGATTACAATATTTTTTAATTTAACACATATAAACACATAAACTTTAGTAATGTTAATCTGCATAATATACAGTAGTTGAAATACTTTAATTTGAAGAAGGAATATATATTAGGGCAAAATATGCATTCATCTACTTTTTGACATACCCGTTATCATCTCTGTAAAATCAGTATAAGGTATGAACTAGTAAATTATTTAACTCAATTATAGAAAGAAGGAAAATATAAATATGAAAAATATTCCAAGAATTTTCTCACTGAGCTACAACAAATATGATAAATTTAAGAATAGATATTAAATATACAAAGCGTTAAGTTCAATTTATTTTCATTGGTGCTTCTGATTTCATAATGTGCATACTGAATCTACAATAGTTATCTTACTTCATAAACAAATTATAAATTTTAGTTATACGATTGTCTTAATAGAAAAGGTTGTCATTTGGATAATTTAATCTTCAGTGTTTTAATATAGAAACATATTAAACTCTAAAATATTAAAAATGGGACTCAATACTTCTGTATAAATATTTTACACGACTACTTAACATATATTAATGTAATTTTGAATTTAAAATTGTGAGTGTGAAAACTCTTTAATTTCTTACTATATACATGAGAGTTTTATTTATTTATTATTCTTTATTTATGTAGAAAATATAAGCTGTCCAATACTGTAGAAAAAATGTTAAGAATAGATGGTTTGAAAATGGTATTCCAGTGACGCACAAATAAATTGATATTTTTGAATTGAATAGACTCTTATAAAATATAAATCTAAGCGTAGTTAAGTTTTTTGAAATAGAATTAAAAATAGCTATTTTCAGCAGCACTTGCATACAATCACAGCACAGTTTCTGGAGATAACACTGAAAATAAATTAATTTTAGCAAATCCTTATATTCCTCCAAAGAAAAGAATCCACGACTTCTTAAATAGATAGAAAGATTGTTAGATATAAGTGTGTGATGTGATAAATACGTTAAAATATACAGAATCTTTGAATTTTTTGTATTTTTAATGTTATATAAATAAATATATTTTTACTTATTAAAGTAATTAAAATTTAATAGAGAATCACTGTATGAATATTTATTAATTTCTCCTTGGCTACAAGATCAAGATCAGGATACTTCAAATATTTTTTAAAACTTTTATAATAAACCTAAAGAAATATTTCTAATTTCAACTTTAAATTGCGTTACGAAATGTGATGTTTGTCAAAAATTATTGAAGAAAGTTATACAAAATCTGCGAAGTCTTAATTCATAAAATGGAATATTTTCTGGAATACTTATGTAGGGCTTATTTATAAAAATTTCAATTTCCTGAGAGCAAGAGGGTTAAATTTCCGGATTTTCCGGAAATTTAATGGGAATTTAAGACTGATCGAATATGAAATGCATTTGCTTTATTTCATTTTTCTAGGCAAAGATATTTTAAATTGGGTAATATATAAATAAATCTTACACTCATATGAGGAAAATCGAGTTTCATTCTGTTATATAAGTGAAATATTTTAGTATCACCATCTTATAGGAAGCAACTTTTTAAATATTATGAAAATTTTTAGGGAAAATTTATCAAACCTATATATTTAAACCATTTTTTCCAGAAATTAAAAAATAATTATTCGCAATAATAACTAAAAATTTAGTAAAAAATAAATTTAAAATTAAGTACATCATTGTTAATAAAATATTTTTTAATGATAAATAGCTATTAAATAATATAAAGTAGTAATTTGTATGAATGACCAATATTTAATTTGTACATTCGGTTTTGAAGAAATACAATTTCACAATTATAAACTGTTAATGATTAAAATAGTTATATTATTAATATTAATATCAGACCTAAAAAGTCCTTATTACCATAAGATTACAGAGTTTATTATCTCTCTGTACGAAATATTGATAAACACATATAATCTAAGAGGTGTAATAAATAAAATTCTGTGATTGATGTTTACTTTAATAGCTCTTTATATAACAGTAATCAAAGTAACGCTGCTTAAAGAGCTATGTTAATTTATATCAATTTCAAATTTATTATAATGAAAGCAATAATTAAAATTGAGGTTGTTATTACAAAAATAAAATAATATTCAAGAACCAAAAAGCAAAATATTTTTGCATTATCAGGTATATAAAACTTGTTAAAAATATTATTTTTTCTATTATAAATTAATGTAGAATAATTACTTTCTAATGATTACATCATTAAAAATAATTGGATTCAGTCAATTACAGGTGTTTCCTGATTTTTTATATTAAATAAATCATTTATAAGTATGCTTTGAAATTCCGAAAATGTTTTTTAAATTAAATTTTACAAAAGCGATGTTTGTAAATCTTATATAAATGTTAATTATTTCAGTATTCTGTGAATAACAATGTAACTTTACTTATCATATATTAATTTATTAGATTGAAATATAAAAGATATTTTATTAAATAAAACAAAGATCTTTATGTTTGGAAACTGTGTTTTTTTAATGTTGTTAATCTCCGTGATAACAAATTTTAAATTGACTAAAAACTCTTTTTTAAAACTTCATAGTATTCTTATAAAAAATCCAAAATAAAGTATAACAAAGATTCTTTTATAAAAGGAGATATTTAGTAAATAATTATGACTTTAAATGGCTTTAACGAATTATAAACTAGAATTCTAATGTTTTAGAAACTGTAGATATTTCCTACATCTTTACGTCTTTGAACAACTTATCGAGAAACATTTTGGAAATATTGCAATAATAAATTTTAGAATTAATATCAAGAATATGTATTTGCATTTCCGGCTATTTTTAACTCGTTAAAATTGTCACGAAGATAGAAATTACTACACGGTTAAGTTGAATAACAATTGGATTTATTAGAACTCGAGATAGTGACACAAGAAAAGAACTTTCCCCCGCTGAAGGGACTTATCTTGTCTTATCTTACAAGCAGAATATTCAATGCAAGAAACCTCCAGCTATCATTGCTAAAAAGTGGTGGTTGAAATTTAAATCTTAAAAAACTGAAACGAGAGAAAACTATTTACGGAAACTAGAATGTATGTGGGACAAAGGAAATTCATTCATCATAAAGAAAAATAATTAGTAGATAGTTTTTAACTTATCACACATTGTGGTTGTTAAGTAAATGACAGTTAAAAATGAAGTTAACTTTAAAATGGAAATTAAGAGAAGAATATTGTGTTTATAATAGGTGATACATAACATATCAAAGTGGCATTATAAGTAGGAAAAGCCTGAAAAAGAATGTAGGTTTTGAGATTTTCTGTTAAAAAGCTATGTTTGTTTCATTTTAAATAATGTTTATGAATGCTTGACAATAAGAATAGTGCGTCAAATTGATTTGAAAAATAAATTCCTGACATTAAAGAGTATAAAAATAAATTTTGGTTTTGTACTTGATATTTGAAAATAATTGCTAAATTAGAACCGATGTTATAATTTATCAACTATTTAAAAAAAATAATTGAAAAAACTGAAAGCGTAGATGAATAGAAGGCGTGATAAATGATAGAAGAAAGTTGGTATTTAGTTTGATTTACGTAAACAATTGCCGAAAATTTGGTTGTGACATTTGCATGTCAGGTCTTTTAAATATTTATATTAGGTTATAACCTTTCTAATAAGTACTTGCTTAGTCTGATTCCCTGAGTATAACACTCACTTTCACCCAAGATTTGTCAAATGAAATCACGTAATAAAGTTTTATTCCCTTGGAACGCAAATTTTTCTAACAAATGGATTATTTTAAAGCTTAAAACTACCATAGTTGTTTTGAGCAATCCATATATGGGGTTCATTCAGTCAAGTAAAAACTTTCTAATGTCTATAGAAAACCAAAATATAGTAATTAAATTGCCCAAAATTTATATAATTTTGAAAAGTTGTGAGACAAATATTGAAGAATTTCTATTTAAATATAGAAATATATAATTTCAATCATTGGTCAAAGATCATAAACAAATATTTAACAAAATTTATAGAAAAATATTGTTTCTCATTTTTTAAATAAGTATCTTCAACAGTTTTGGTATTTATTGCAAAACTAATGAAAATTCATTAAACATTAATGCTGAAAGAATCAATATATATATATATATATATATATATATATATATATATATATATATATATATATATATATATATATATATATATATATATATATATATATATATATATATATATATATATATATATATATATATATATATATATATATATATATATATGTATATGTATATATAATATTTTCCTTACCATGAAGTTAAATAAAAATTCAAATACATTATAATAGGTACAAATTTGCAATTGTAAGTGTATTATATTCTTGTGTTTCCTCATTTCTTATTATAATTTAATTTTAAATATATTACACTACCTTATATTATTCATCATAATTATTGTTTTCTTGATTTGCAATTTGATAGATAAATTATAACTTTGAAATTTTTTTTAACGCGAACAATTAATTATAAAATTGAAAAAATACCATTAAATTTA
Organism: Latrodectus hesperus; assembly: GCA_037975125.1. Lineage (NCBI taxonomy): Eukaryota > Metazoa > Arthropoda > Arachnida > Araneae > Theridiidae > Latrodectus > Latrodectus hesperus. The sequence goes on along the minus strand of CM075860.1, from coordinate 75,071,504 downwards.
TATATTTCATAAAAGCAAATTTACAGTAATTTTATATTATGTTCATCTAATATAATCCAGAATTCAACATCGATCTTATAAATATTTAATTATTATAGAATTTAACATCACCTTGATTAAACGTGCTAAATTTGATGGCAAAAAATTAAAAACACAACTTATGTTCCATTCATTACAAATATTCACCCAATAAAAAGAGATAATTGGTAAAACTGCAGACCTTAGAGTGAAATTGATTCTCAACAACATACAAATAAATGATTGTGATATTGACAAACAAATTATTATGACAAAAAATAAACACCATTCATTTCTTATTTATCAATGTAATAACATTTTAGAAACAAACAGATTATTCTGCTATTAAATATGTATATTGAGAGGTAATCAAAATAAAATTAAGCTTGCATATTTTGATTCCGAATCTACCTGGTCTACTGAAAATCTATATATTTTAAAGTAATATAATTAATCTTGTTCAGACAAACTAATGTCACAGAACCCGAGAAAGGGAGAATATTACTAGTGGCACGTTCATTTAAATGAAATCAACGGCAAATGTCGTTTCTTATCGAACGTAACAATTTCAACATATCTCTGCAGAATTTGTTTGAATTACGTCACGCTTTGAGACGTAATAACCATATATAAATGCAAATCCAGCTATGTAGTTGATAAGAATTTATAAGCATGATAAATGACGTGGATATATGCAGTTTTATCGGAAGGAACAGCGAATCTGCTTTTGAATGTTAGGTGTATATTTAATCTTATTTAATAATTTAATCTTATATAGTAATTTCTTTTTAATTTAAATTATTAAACATGAATGGTGTCATGGATCTGATCTAGCTGCTGCTAGATCTCTGAAGGATTGGAAACAACAACAAGAAACATGAATGACATTTTATATTAATAATGAAAGAAACATGTTCATACATTATCAAATAAATAAAATTTGAATGATTTCCTTAAAAAGAATTTAATTTAAAAATATTGATATCATAAGTTTTTATTTTTTAAGAAGTCAAGATTTTCTAAATATTGTTTCAATAACTCAACATATCATTTAAAAGACAAATGTGTTAAGAACATTCCACAAACAAAATCCGTAATATTTTTTAGCATCGGTGATCAAATTAATTCATGAATATTAGTTAGTAATTTTATATTTATGATAATGTTTTATTGAAAAGTGCGTATGGTATCAAAAGAAACTAGCTTAGAAAATTGATTAATTACATTGATATTAGATTAAATTAAAACAAGGAATAAGTTTTCCGTAAAATGTTGAAACAGCATTACACGTAATGTTTCAAAGGGTTTCAGTAATCCTTACTAATCCCTACTTAAATTTATGAAGAGTGTGTTAGATGATATTTGTGTGTTTTAAAGGTATATCTTTTAAATACTAAATACTCTAATTGTAATCGAAAATACAAATGTCATATATATATATATATATATATATATATATATATATATATATATATATATATATATATATATATATATATATATATATATATATATATATATATATATATATATATATATATATATATATATATATATATATATATATATATATATATATATATATACCATTTACTTGTATTCCCAAACATTTGAAGTTAACTCCGTCAAATAAGAGAAACATATTCTTTTGAAACAATATTTAGTTAACCAGGTAGGCAATAAATTTCCTCATCTAATACCACAATTTTAAGAGTAGACACATCTAAATTTATAATTCAAATTTATACTAATCTTTACCACAATATCTACAGTAAAAAGGTTTAGCCAATTGGATTAACTGACATTCAGTCTTGCTTCCAATATTCTCAATTGATTTATTAATAGTATGCTTCGATCATTGATTGACAAATGACTTCGACATGAAGCTTAGAAGAGTGTTTACACAAATATTGCTGATATCTCAATTATTTAGTCTTCTTTTGCATTTGTAAAATCGAAGCATTTTGATTCTCTGTAGTGAGTGATTATACATTCTCTGATCACTTCATTACCACTTATGACAACATATTTATGAAGAAACTTATTCAACTATTTGTTCAGTAATCTACTCAACTTATAAATCAAATAATGTTTCTTAATTTTGTGTAGTTATGGAATAATAAATTGTTTTCTGCTATAAAATCTATTTACTGTCATCTATTTACTTTTGTAAATTCGAAATTTCTTATTAAATTTTGTGTATTTATAAGATAATTAAGTTTATATAAATATACACAAATTTATTACAACTATAAAATTATATGTATTTTAAATAATTATTAAATTGCATAAGTTTTATTTAAAATTAATCTCAAGTCGAATTTTTGAAAACATCTCAATATTTTTCTCATTTATGTGAAAGATTATCCGCAATTCAGCAAAAAATGAATAATTGGTTTCATAATATTTAGTAATATACATCTGTTTATGATTAATGGTCTTTAGTAGGTTCAGCACATATTATCCGAAATAATTTATTTGAATATATATTTGCATTGCAGTTATATCTATCAGTTTTTTTTTCTGAGTTATCTTGAGAAATTTTTATGACTTACAATTTGGGGATTTTTATTTCAGTATCGATTTTGATAATTTATACAATGCATCATATTCGAATTCAACTAACGAATTTAGTATTTTATCATTAACTGAATCATATGTAAATTATTTCTTAATAATGTTAACTGACTAATCTGTTCATTTACAATTTTAAAATCATAAAATTAATAACGTTACCGTAGTTTTATTTAAAAAATGAGTTTATTTATAGAAGTATAACTAATTAGTTGATCTCTCTTAGCTGGGAACTATTATAATGGATGATGATGATGATTGCATTGATTATCTCTCATTTGAAGCTCCATATCATATTGGAATATGATGCATAGCTTTTTTTACACGGAGATGACAGGATAATGAATTTTGTAATGATTTCAACTATAATAGCAATTAACTGTAAAACGAGATGGTTACATTCCCCTTAAAATTAAAGACATATTTCTATTTCCATTGTTATAAAGAATTTTAAGTTGTACATTTAAACTTTAAGAAAATAAATTGCAATTTTGTAAAAGATTTGTGCATAAAAACTGAGTGTATTATAATCACAATCAAGTTTATCTTCAATACATTGTCTACATACATATTCATTTTAACATAGGACGACTTTACACAAACACACATAGAAATCCAATCATTTAGTTCCAATCAAGTTAGTTCGTATTACTTTTTCAAAAACTGACTTGATTACATTTTTTACTCGTTCTTTTTACTATACAATTATTTACTTAAATATGCAGGATTTATTTTTATTTGAAAGATTTCATTTTTTAAGAAAATTTAGAGTCCTTTATTCAACACAAACAAATACCAAGACGTATTATGTCGTATGTCACCATACAATTATATTTGTTACTGATAACCTTATGTACTCATTTTTAGTCTCATAAATCAGTAGTTATATTCTATTCATGAGTATCAACACACTGTTACTGATGAAAATTAGAATTGTGTAGTAGTAACAATTGAATAAAACCCCAGGATATTCCAGAACAGTATATCACTTAGTTTGCATAAAATTACATAATTCTCTTAAAATTCCCACTTATGGATTGATAAAGGAATATATGCTTTTTAGATATTTAAAAATATTAGTTTTTTAAAATTCAATATTTTAATGTATTTAAATAATCATGTAATATGTTTAAAATTTTGTTTAAAATATATTGTTTTTCAAAACAATATTCGAATATGGTGAGTATATTTCATTTTATTTTTTTACACAACCTAAATTATACTATGTTCCAATTTAATACACGTTTTAATCTTTGATGATTTTCTTTCAGAGTTACAATAAAAAGTACATTATCTGCTTCTTATTTAATATTATTTAAGTAGGAAAACAACAAATGTATGTAATAATATTATTGCTTTACAAATGAAATTAATTAAAAATTTATAATAATTCAAAAAAGTTAATTCTATAAGAAGACATAGAAAAATGTATGACCTTTTTCCGTACGATATTGCAATAACCAACTGGCCTGCATATAAGCACGGATAATTAGAAAAAAAAAATTCAATATGTTATGCATCGGAATGAGTAGTGAAACGTATATTCATTGCATATTGCTTTAAAATATTTAACAGAAAATGAGTACATTGATCTAACTATATTTTAAATAAATCGAGAATCATTCATGTAAACAAAAAATAATTGCTCTGATTTTAAAATATTTTACAAAATTAAACCATCTTATTAAAAAATGCTTTTAAAAATAAGTAAAGGAATACAATCACAGTAATGATATAATTAGTATTCTTTAAAACTATATAGTTTTATAAAAATGTAACTTATCAGTGAAAAAAAATTCAACGCAGAAATGAATTTCAACAGTTGAAAGTCAAGTTTTAACGCAAAAAGTTTGTGATATCTTGGCGAGGCACAGTTGAAAAGATTGGCGACTTTGGCGCTCAAAGCGTATTACTCTAGTAGTTGATAACTTAACGTAGAGTTCAGAAACTTGCTTCCAATGAGTGAATGACGACGTAATCGACATATTCAAGAAGAGCCTTTCTACCGATGTGCTTTCAAAGACATTGTTTCTAAGTGAACTAAATTCAACAAAACGCATCGACTTTCAACATTTTATTCAGAAATAATAGTTAAGATTTTAACTTCTTTTGAAAAATAAAGGCGGGTCAAAATTCCATTTCAAAAATAATAAATCATATTAAAATAAATTTAATATTCTAATGACATCTAATGTTTATTAATTAAATAAACATATGTTGAAGCTTGTATGATTTTATTGCTCAATTATACTTTTTAAATTTAATAAAGAAAAGATTTTTTAAATTTAAATTTATTTAAATATTTTAAAATTTAAATAATTTCAAATATATTTGATTTAAATAATGAGCATTAAATTTTTTAACTCCTATTATTATTAGTTTTCCTTATCAAAGCATAATTATTTTTGATTTTACTATCATTATTAAACATAACTGATGTACTTAATTTCTTTTAAATGAATCTCAATATCTTTTATACTACATGTGAAAAAATCTTTGCTATTTCTTTTAAAAACGGCAAAATTAATCTGAACATTCTACGAGGAAATCAAATTCAAATATAACTAATACTAAGCTGTAGAGAAAAGGGATAAAACCTGTCTTTTGTGTAATTAAATCTTGATAAAAAAATATCATAGTTCTACCAAACATTTTTTAAATGTAAAATCAGTATTAATAAAATTAGAAATTTAATAAATGTTCATGTGATAATATTAAATAATTTCTAAGAACTGAAAGAAAGCTTTAAGACTCAAATAAAAAGCTGAATAATTTTAGATAAGCAAACTATAAATATGTCTGATATAGAAGAAATCACAATTTTGGAAGCTGAAAAAATTGAGTGTTTTCAACAATATGAAAACATTTCCATCAGTGGTAAGTACTCTTTTGTCTTGAATTATTTATAGGTTTTCAAAAAAATTTACTATTAGCCAATCGTATTTTTCCTTAAAAAAACTTTCTTTTCTTAATTAAACTATATATTTATGTTAAATAAAGAATTAAAATATTTTTTCAAAATAATAACTTTTTTTTAAAAAATCTGAAATATGAGAAAGCTAATTTACTAAGCAATTTTCATAAATATCATGCATATTTATTTAAATTATTGCAAACAAGAGTGTATCATCAAGAAGAATTTAAAATAATGTAAATAAACTTTTTTTTGCTTTAACAAATATTTAAAATATAATACATAAATGCTTAAAAAATAAATATTAATGAATAAAAATTCAACATTTCATATTTTAGCAAGAATATATTGTTTTGAAATTTGCAGTCAAATGGAAAGTTATCGATATTTCATACTCAAATGGACAATATATGCTTACAAAAATACTTTAAAATAACATTAAGCAACAAGAAATACTTTAGTTGTTTTATGCTTCAATTATTTTATTTATCTTGTTTTTAGTTGATTTATGATTTAATATTGTGCATAACAAACTGAGAAATATAACTTAAATGCTTCCTAATTCTTCAATAAAAAGTATTTAGTATTATTCCACGAATAATTATCATTTTCCATAAAATTAGTATTTGCAGTAATATCCTACCCCATTAAAACTTCAAAAGCATTAAATCGCTAATGCGTTTCATTCTTTAATTAAAGGAATTATCCTTTATTTGGAAATGCATTCACTTTTTTGATAATTTTCAATATTACCTATGGTTAATGACAGTTGTCAGTAAAGTGATCACTTTCATTTAAAGTGCAGGGTAGAGTGTTTTAAAGCAAATATCACTTATTACATACATTTTTCTAAAAATACTATAATGAGTTGTATAAAGCAAACAGTTTATAATTACAGAACATTGTATTTTCTCTTGTTCACATCATAACTCAAAATGTTTTTGTGAATAAATCTTTTTTATAAATTTTCATTCATCTTTTTTTTTATGGAATTGATATATAATGAATCTAATTTTTTCCTTCTCTGTTCTCTCTGTGTTCTCTATCCTTTCTTCTGTGTTGTTGTATGAATGTGGCCCGCCCTATAAACGGGTTTGTGGTGGTATGGCACGGGTAATGCTACTCACCTCCGTGACTTGGTTCACAGGTGCCCGCCATTGGATTATATATATATATATATATATATATATATATATATATATATATATATATATATATATATATATATATATATATATATATATATATATATATATATATATATAACTACTTTATTTATTCATTATAGCTGTGAGCAGATCGTATGTAGATTAAAATGAAATTCAGAATACAAAATTACAACCATTTTTAAATGGTTGGGACAATTTTTCAAAGAAAAAAGGGAATATTAATTTTCAGCAAACCAAAAATTTTACCAGTGAAGTTAATTGTATCATCTAGGTCTAAAAATCATGTTTACTGACATATCATATTGGAATAACACACAATACTTAAATGTTCTTCTTTTCCTCAAATCTTAATAGGATAAGTTTAAAATTAGTTTTTTCATTCCGCACTGACATATAATATTTTGAACTATGCAGATTGCGATTAAAGTGTGAATGATACAGATTTACAAATATTGTAACTGAAATATAAATTTTAGGGTTTTACTTTATTAGTTTGAAAGAAGTTGAGAATTTAACGAAAATATAGGTATTGTTCAGAAGCATAACATTTATATTTCCATATAATTTTCAATCAGCAAAAATGAGAGTCATTATATTTCAAAAGATTAGTAATTGCAAGGTAAATGAGTGGAACTCTCTATATTTAAACTCATGCTTGAAGAGAGAGAGAATGAAAATATTGCGTTATAAAATATAATGATAGTTTTAAAAGAAAATTAAAATCAATAAAGATTTTAATTTTAGTATATACATTTACTAAAAACTATAGATTCTTTCCACATTCACAACTTCCCTACATCTTTTAAGAAAATTAAATTTCATTAAAAGTTAAAAAAACTTTTTTCGCTAAATAGTTTCATAGGGGGATCGAAATAATAAAAAACCACAGTATTAGATCATGTGAATATGGTAGATTGGGTATGGGGCATCCCAACAGAGCTCATCATTATGTAACAAAACATTTTTCCTATCTTAAACACCTGTTTATTTAAATTTCACTACATATTGAAAGACTGAGCATGAATCCCTTCCCTTTTACATAGTTTTTTTATAAATATTGAATTATTCACATTCACATCCTTCATCATTCTTTGATTCAAAAATATGTTGCTTTGTTATATTTATAAGATGTGTCACGGTTATTATACATTATATTTATTAGATGTGAGAAAGCTATCTATCAATAATTTTCCTTTATTCGTGGAAAGAATCAAGCTGGTTTTTGTAACTAACCTTCCCAAAATGATCATGGATGGTAGAATTTGACACAGTTAACATTCTTGCGATTTTTTATATTGTAGATTATTCTCGACAGTATTTCAATCTGTTCTCCTTTGTAGTCTCAAGAATTCCTGGTGTTTAAGGTTGAAATCATTAACTTTAATCCTTATAGATAATACACATGGACATTTCTTTCATCTACAATCACATTGACATAAACAGCTTATATCTTATTAGCTGTTCGTTACATTTTTGTCTTTCTAGTGAAAGAAAAACACTAACTATTCCAAATGCACTTTGATTTTTCCAAATTTAAAGGTAGATATAAAACTGACAAAAATTAATATAATTTTACTATTTTTTTTAAGTATTTCTAAAGTGTAGACTTTTAAAATGCGTACCCGCGTCACTCTTTTTTAATCGTTTTGATATATTTGCTCTAAAATTTACGACACAAAATATATTTACAAGACATTTACGAGCAACTTTAAAAGCAAACATATATACATTAAAGAAATTAAACAATTTTCTTTAAAAATTTTTTAAAATTGAGGATTTAAGAGTATATTTATCCTATGCTTAACAGTATTTTTTCCTACAAACAATTCACGGTGTTTTAAAATGTGTGATAATTCAATTACGTTATTGTTATTTACATTTAATTATATTTGTTAATTTAATTCATAATTTAATTGCATAATTTTTAGTACATTATAATAATTATATTTATCAAAAAATTCTAAAATTTTAATCTGTATAGTTATTTTTAATTTTGCAAAGTTTTTAAGTTTTATTTCATCTGCGGATTTTTAACAGAAAATGTTTTCTTCCATTTATTTTTCATTTGTTTAACTAAAAATTTGAAATAATACAGTATTTTGTACCTGCATGAACTACAGAAATTTTAAAGATACGTTAATAACTGTTTTTAAATATCTTTATATTTTTAATTATAAATTCTACTAAAATCTTTTTCGAGAGTTTGAATGCTACTTTTGAAATTAAAATCTTCGTATTTATTTCCTTCTCTACACAACATCTGAAGAAGATTTCATTAAAGAATTTTTCCAATATTAAAGTTAAGTTGTATTGTATTCAAATATTAATGACTATATATATTTAAAGAGTCAAATATTGTAAACTATACAACTATTATCAATTAGAAAACGTCCATGATATGTTTCAATTGTTATCCATTTAGTTGCGATTTTTTTTTTTTTTCTTAAAATGTTTCAAAGTTTAAAGTATTTACTTTATTTTTATATACATGGGACACAGCTTTTGAATATAAGTTTATTAAAAATGCCCCATTTTTAACTGTTATTTTTTTATTTTTAAAATTAATTTATAGAAATTGGTATGTTTATATAGTTGTGATTATCTTATCAAGTAAAGCCTTGGCAAAGACTTTTGTAACTTTTTTTTAGCCTACTTCCTGTTTTTATAATTGACTACTGAAATTCTTGAGTGTTTCAATTCTGAAAAATTTCAAGAAAAAAATCAATTATTTTATTAATGTTTTAAATGTTTATAACTCATAGTTAACTTAGGGAATATTTTAAATTAGAAACATAATTTCTGTAAAAGTTCTTGTTGAAAACCTAAAATTTTTCTTTTAAAATTTTAATATTCCTAGTTGATACAACTATATTAGGAAAAATGCCCTTAAATTAGGATGTAGGATTGTAATGGTAGGATGTTTGGAAAATTTGAGAGTAATATAATCCATTTAATGGCATAGCATTGTTATTTTCTGACACAGAGTTTGTATAATGAACTTCTTAAAATTTGCTAATAATTGTGATTAATATCACCAACAAAGTTTACGAATTTTTCAAATGTTTGATATTATTTAAACATACCGAAGCCTTAAATTTGGATTTATTTGAAAAAAACTTTTAATTTAAATGGAAAATCTCAGTTAAAAATTACAATATTCTAACTATTTACTTAAATTTATGTAAATAAACATATAATTGTTGACCAATATTCTGAGGAGGTTGATTGACCATATTAAAGAGAAATGGTTGAGAATATATACTGACAATTTTAGATTGAGAGGATATGTTAACGCCAGTCCTGGTGATTACTGTGAATTTTTTGCTTTTATTCTTCCATCGAAATCCATGTATTAGCTTTCGATTGGAAGGTTGCGGCCGTTGAATAACCTTGTCGCAATATCGCCAACGACTAGACTCCTTTTCATAAGAGATACATTATTATCTGATTTAAAATCCGTGTACTTCAGGCAATTTATGAACTTTACCACTTTTGAACTTTAATCATTGATAATTGTTCAAATCTCAACTGGTTTTGCAGTAGTTATAAGATCATCGTCGTGGAACCAATGTTTTCTGGCCCACTGCGGAATCCTGGGAAATCAGTGGTCGAAAATTTCGCGAAAAGAGGACCTTTGTCATCCAGAAATTTAAGCCCAGATTTCATTTCTATAATGTTAAATGCCTAATACAGAATATTTTCATAGACTTTTTTCTATGAAGAACACGAAAATCCTAATTTTAATGAACTATAGCTTAAACAGATTTTCTGTAATCCTCAATGGTCTAAAATGAAATCTGTTGAAATGTTTCATCTGATATCTAACCATGATTGCCTGAATAATCATTCATGATGAACGTAGATTTTGATCCCTTTTGTACATTGCGTGATTTCCTTGAAGAAATAGGATTCTTTTACCTGTTTACGTGCCCTGATCTCTCTCGGACATCAATCAGGGAATACTAATGGACAGCTAGCTCTCATTTATAAATTCATTGCCCCTTTTTAATATTCAATTTTTTTTAATGTGACATTGTAAATAAGAAAATATTTGACTGTGAAATGAAATTTTACATTTTATTGAATTTGATATGTAATTATAAAAACATTTTTATTATATTTCCGGTCTTTGTAACAATAATTTTTGCATAAAGACTGCTGATGTTTTCAAATAATAATTTTATGTTTTTAATCCTAATTTCTTATGAACGTTTTACTATTATAGAGTGATTTGTGGTGCTTACAGTGAATTGGAAATTTATCTCAGGCAAAAATGACACTAATTCGTAAATATCATCGTGCTATAATTTTTCTTAAAGTTCATTAGAATGCTTACTGATTATTAAAAATTATAGACATTGTATTCTGTCAGTATTTCAAATTTGCTTTTGTTACGAATCATCCTAATGGCTTATTTGAAAGATTTTTTATCATAAATTTCTCATTGATTACGAAATTAACTTTTAAATATTTAATTTTACCACAAGTGAGAATTACTTTATATATTCATTATCCAGATTGTTAAGTAAGTAAATTGCAAAACATTATGCTATTATGCCAGGTTTAACATTAATTTTAAGCATAGTGTGATTTTTAATCACATATCTAGTCATTTTCACAGACTCAATAATTTATTGCCAACATGTATTTTTCTTCTGAATGGCCAGTTCTTTTATTGATGTTATTAATATATTACATTTGTTTCATTATTCATGTTTTGAAGATGTATTATTACCCTACTGGACGTAATATTCATCAAATATCTTATATAATTGACTTATTGCAGTCTAATTTTGCGAGCAGATTATTTGGCCCATAATAGCTATGAGACTGTTTACAGTTCTATATCCTTCATTTATATGATTAATGGTTTAATATTCCATTAACAACTCTGAGTTGAGGCTCTGAAATCTATCCTTTGATCTATTAAGCATAATTTGCTTAATAATGCTAACATGATACTCATAAATAAAACAATACAACTATTTTTGTATTGTTTTGATTAATTTTATTGCTGATGTGATGGCTAATATTTTTATTTATCGTATTTGGTGATAAACTGGTCAGTTGAATTAAATTTTCAGTGAGTTATAATAGCTTTGAAAGAAAAAATTTAAAATCTAATGTGATTAATATCTATGATTTTAATTAAATTAAAAACATTCCCCACTGAAAATTTCTAATTTTATCTAAAATAATTTTTCGTTATACATTATACATTTTAGTAATATATATATATATATATATATATATATATATATATATATATATATATATATATATATATATATATATATATATATATATATATATATATATATATATATATTGAAAGAAATTCCTGTAAAATAAATACCACATCTTAATTAAAGTAATTTTTTCTATGTTTTTAAAAATGTTTTTGAAAGCAACGTATACTTAAATTAAAATTGGAGAATGTATCTTCAGTCTCATAAAAATATCACGAGGCAAGTTGTTTTTAGTTTCAATGGATTAGGTTATTTACACATTAAATATATATGTTCCTGTGAAAGATCGAAAGTGGAGAACGTCAAATTGACAGGTGAGTGACAAAATATATCAAATAAGTCTGTGAAAGACAGAACATTTCATTATATTCTTGCTCAATCTAAATCATCACACGTGTATTTCGACAATCCAATCAGAGATACATTGTGGTGAAGGTTGAAATGGAAAATCGAGGTCAACAGAGGGATGAACTTATGTTACCAAATCCTTTGTTCATCTGCGATTGAAGTTACATGACATGTATTTACTATACTAAGGAACAATGTTAGTCTTATGCAAAATTTGATGGTACGGGCAACATTTATATATTTTTTTATTCGATACCAAGATTCATATGGAAGGGATATGGTAGAAAGCTTTCCTTTGAAATATTAAATGAATTAATTACCAGTAAAGGAAAATACAATTGTTCTTATTTTTCACAAGAAGTGTAAACTAAAATACTTTTTGAAGTGATTTATGTTGAAACCAAATGCAGCCCACATAATATTACCGATGATTAAAACATTTTGAAGCTTCAAAAACTAATGAATTAATTGTATTATTAAAGAGAAGTGAATATTCATTATTGTGTTACTAATGTTGAATTATTCAGCATACTATTTGAAACGTAAACTAGAATAGTCCTCCGAGAAAAAATGCGTATGATTAACGATTTCCAAGGAAAATACAAAAATATTACAAGTTATTAAGTATTTAAATTTATGTAAACAATGTCAAATAAAGCTTATTGTATTTAAGAAAGTTATCATTGTGACACATAGTCGATTGTGAATTAAATTTCAGGATATCAAGTCCCACTATAACCATTGAAAACTAAGACAGCTGAAGAAGTAACTTACCCCTTCAAATATTTTTTTTGTGCTGCAGCTATATTGCATTCCGATAACTGTAGGGAATTTAGTAATAAATTCTTATCCGAACCACACGCTTTGTGGAAGCCTGTAAAGATAGTCCATGGAAAGTCTCATCATATCAAATACAAGGTTAAGTTAGAAGGACTAATCAGGATATGTTAACTGCATGGTACAAATAATAATGATACATATTGATACAAATAAATGATAAAAAAATTTGCTTTTTATTCACTTCGTCAAGAACAATTTCTTCATGAAGGAATACGCCAAACTCATTATGAAGTCATCTTTGGTTGTAAACCAAGAGGCATAGTATCCTTTTATTGGCTGGCATATAAAAGAAACAAATATATAAACCGAAGAACAACTTGATAAAATTGCTAATTTAAAATCGAAGAACAGTTTGAAGAAACCGTTAATATTTATGAAAGACATTTGAGCAATGAATATACCAGTAACCATACAACGAAGAAAAATATTGCTTCGGAGTATGGTTACTGGTATAGTCATTAACCATACTTCTCCAGCTGCAAATTACTGTGCAGAAAGGAAACTTCTACTGCACGCAATCAAAATGTTACGAACCTCAAAAAATGTTCCTGCTAAAGTTGGTGACACCGTACAGATAGAGTCACTAATACAGCCAAGAGAAAGCAAATTAGTTTTTGTAAAGTAATAAATAATATTTTTGCAAATTATTTAAAAAATATATTTTTTTAATTTTTCAGTTATTTGAAAAGATAATTGAAAAATTAAAAATAAATTATACTCTTAATTAGTGAATGCATTTCTTATATATTAAAGTCCTTCATTTTAATGAGTTTACAATAAAATAGTCAGCATTTAATTTTTAAATAAAATTAAAAATTAGATTTTCTTTAAATGATAGACTAAAAATTTTACTTTAAAAATACTCCTTAAAATATTAAATGAAATTTTATTTAAAATATAAGAAACTAGAGTTTTAGATACTGAATTTTTTAATAAATTATTTTTACGTTATATTTTAACTTTAATTCTAATAAGTTTTAAAGGCAATGATAGTATATATGCAGCGTGTCTCATACACACTAAATAAAGAGAGAGTAATAGCTGAAATATATTTTGGTCCCATTAATCTTCAATGGAATTTCATTGTATAACTTGATAATTTCCTCGACAGTGTTTAGTTTATGGAAGGGAAGAAAACTGGAAATGTCTTAAGTTCTTTAATTTCGACATTGCTAATGCAAAAAGTAGGAGTGCAACTCTTATCTTTCTGTTCTACAGCGACTGAAGTTCTGAAGTGACATCTATTTTTAGGAAACCAGTATTATGTCCAATTTACATTTTATATTTATATCCCTTAGATGTTTTCCTACGTTACCATTTGCAAACACAAAATAAATTATAAATCATATGATCATAATGAGAAAACTTCTTTTTGGTTAGATGTAAAAAAACTATTGCAATGATTTAATAATAATTGCTTAGTTAACTGTTAAATCTTTATCGCACATATTTTAATTTCTCAATAGCCCTTCATTTTCATTGGAAAAACAATTATTCCTTTCACACAAGATCAAACTTAATTACGAACAAATGCTGATATTTTTCTTTCTTCTGCTAAATTAGATGTAAAACATTAATGAAGTTTATAAACGTATTCCAAACTTTCTATTAAAGATTTTAACATTAGTTTGAAGCAAAAATACCATTTTGAATATCAGAAGTTTCCTTTGGTATGCGTCACTGAATTCCTTTAGTCACGCAATCCTACTCATATCTTCTATTTATGATTCAAATGTAGTTCAAATAAAGAGTCAGGAACTAATGGGAGGGCATTTAAAAATAATTTAAAAAGATTTGTAAAACAATTCATGTTTGAATATCATATTAGTTCTTCCAGAAACTTAAATTATTGAAAATTACTAACATAAATATTATAAAATTTTATATAATGCATATATTTATAAATATTGCATATATTTTCAAAATAAATATATGTATTATATATAAATTTATATAATTTATTAAATCATATTTAGTATTTTGTATTAAAAACATTTTTCACATTATTTTCATGATAAAATGTTTTTTTTAATATTCATTATTTTGAATTCATTTAAAATTTTAAACATTCTTAATAATTCTTCAAAAAATACCACAAATAACTTATTCTAATTTCCTTTTTGTTATTGATATTCAACAAATTACGTTGATTGACACTGAATGAGTATTTGATACAGACGAAATAATATAATTTTTAAATAGAGTATTTTTGCTGACATGTATATGTTAAAGAAAGTAATATATAATGTATGATTCATTTTTAAATAGTTTTGATATTATTTAATTATGATTAATTAATTATGATATGATTATGTTATTATTGTTATTTTAATTGATGTTAAAACTCTTTTAACATTAAAATCATATATTCTGGACAATTGCCTTTCTTCTTGAAATTCATCTCTCGACAATGATAATCGTATTCATAAGTTCTAAGTAAAAAAAGGAAACGTTTGTTTTAACTGCAATGCATTGTGTGAATAAAAACATAGTATTTATTAAAGATTAATTTGATACATAATAAAGAATAATCTGGTAAACTTCTAATATTTTGTTTTGCTTGTGAAATACCCTTTGTCAACTAGAACATCAGCTCATTTTTAAACTATTTATCAAAGTCCTTATATTAGTGAATTTAAAGAGCATTTTATTCGGAAAAGATTTATATTACAAAACTCACAGTCAGTCTCTTTCAATCGTTTTTGGCATACTATTGTATAGATATTCCTCAATCGACTAATTTCATTGAAATTTTATAACATATATTAATTTATATATATTGCTACTATAATTTACATGTATGTATAATAATAGATCTAATAATATTTTTTCTTAATATGCATTTAATGAGTGTACATGCCAAATATAAGCAAATATTCAGCCAAGATAATAATTATTAATTTATATATATTGCTACTACATATATTAATTGCTACATATATATAGTAATTTATATATATTGCTACTATATTTTACATGTATGTATAATAATAGATATAATAATATTTTTCTTAATATGCGTTTAATGAGTGTACATGCCAAATATAAGCAAATATTCAGCCAAGATAATAATTATTCTCAATAAATTGGTATTTACATAGAAAAAGATGCATAAACTGTATGCAATGGAAAAATTGATATAAACTTCCTAATATTAATATCATATTATTAAATAAAGCTTTATTTTATTAGAAATATAAGTTTTTATTATTCTCCTATAATTTAATTTTTCTCAACATAAATTCCAACAAGAGTTTTAAAAGAATGTGCATAAGAGGAAGAAACTTAACTTCTTAATGATTATTTTTTCTTTTTACCATTAGCTAATAAAGAGTCAAATTTGTAAAGAAAAATATGTTAAATTTAAAGGAACTTTATATTTGCAGATGAAGGATTTTAATTTATTCAAATATTACGATTCAGTCCTATTTTTCCAACTGATCATAAAAAAATAAAGAATTTTTTATCACTCTGAGTTGAATGCAACTTAAATTTTTATGACCATATTATATATTATATTATTATTAACCCCCTTATTTACATTGCATATTAAATTTCTGACAGCAAAATTCCTTTGACACTATTGTTATAACTTTACACTACCTAGAAAACAAATTTCAGAGGTAATAGAAATTTCATAAACGTTAATTAACTTAAATATTGATTGCAGTATGTAACAAATTGCGCCACTAATAACACAACAATGCTTTTAATTTACATAATCAAAATTTAGTCTTTATTTTCTATATTCTTAAATTTTAAGCTACAGTTTTTAAGAAGTGGAAAGAATTTTATTTTAAAAACAAGTTTAAAGTTAAAAAAATATTTGATTTAATTGGTGTATAATATATTAATATATATATATATATATATATATATATATATATATATATATATATATATAATACGCAATATTTTTATCACAAAATTTGAGCGCGCATAAATTTTTAAGTTTTGTCGAAATTATTTTTTAAATACTTCTCAAACATTTACTATTAAGCGATAAGCATTCTTAAAATTGAAATCAAATATTGGTGTTACAATCTAAACATATTTTCATTAGAAGTCTAAGCAAAAATTTAAAAAAAATAGTATCAAATGGAAGTTAAATATTCTCAAGCAAATAAAATATTAATGGTCTAACACGCGTTGGGCCGATAAAAAAGGAATATAGGATGTTATTGACAATCAGATTATAAGTTCAGCCTGAGACAAATACATCCAAACTTTAATATTTTTAGGAAAAAATTGAAAAAAGTTTTATTTATGATTTCCATATCATCATATTTGATGATTATTAAAGTGAATTGATAGCTTTAAGTGTAATCTGTTGAATCTATCTTCACACAGGCAGAAAATCATGTGTAATACACATGTATATTAATAATATGAAGCTTAAATATAATAAGTTGGAAAAATTTAAGGGATAAAATAATTTTTTGGAAGTTTTAGAGCTAAAAACAATCTACATCAGAAAATATGAAAGCATTTCTGGTTGATCATTAACATGTTTATCATCGTGGTTTCATTTTTACGCAAATAATAATATAGTAGAATGAACCAATAAGCAAGACATTTTAATACTTGAGTTAGTTAGAGATTTTTGTTAGGTAAAATTTGTCATCAATAGCAAAAGGCTTAACTGATGATTCCAATAATAAAATATTTTAAAGGTAGTTTTCGTTCATACCGCAAATGTAACATTAAAAGAGTGTTCATTGATAAATAATTTATATTGCGCTATCTAAAGTACCCTTATTTTAGCCATTTTATTCATCAATTTAATTTGACATGAGAATTTACACAGGATTGTGTTCAGAACTGCGCATAAAAATTTTCTAATTTAGTTTTAAATAATTGTTACAAGAAACATGCAGTTTAAAATCGCATAAGCTAAGCAAAAATAGAAATAAAAGGAAGGGATTTCAGTTTTGCTTAGCATGATTAATTTACTTTTTCTAGTTAATAAAATGTTAAATATTGTATGAGAATCATATATAAAATTTATATATGATAGTGTGCACTTTACGAAAGATTTACTAAGCATTTTAAAATTTAATTTATTTTTATGTAATTGTTAATGTATTTTACCGATAGCATTTTCAATTTCATTAATTTTGTCTTAACAATGTTAAAATTAAGTAAATTTACTTAATGAGCAGCTTTATTTGAACATATTCAAATTTATAGAGAAATATTGTATTAAATATTATTTTAACTTATTAGTTTATCACAATGAAAGAAATGAAGCAGAGAATAACAAGAATTGGACCATTAGCAATCATATAAGATTATATTGCTATACATTATTGATAGGTAAAAACATTTTCACAATGGTATTTGATTATCTTAACTATTTATTTGATTGGTAAATTTACTCATTACTAGGTAAAAATATATTTAAAACAGAAAGTACTTTTCAGATTCTGGTAGCGATCGCAGATTCTACCAGAATCATTGTGCTTTCTTCCGGACACATTGTTCATATTTTGAACCCTTTATAGGTGACACAGCATGATGAATAATATGATTATAAACCAACTTTTGATTATAAATCAACTTTTCAACAAGTGAGTCTTATGTGCTTGAAACTCGTTATTTAGTTTCCCAGTAGAATCGATGCCCACTAAAGAGCCTATTTCGAATGTATTTTTTATAAATCAAAAGATAAGCATTATTGAATTATATGATAATAAATTTGTCAATAATATAGTTTTCAATTCTATGTTTATGGTAAGTGTCAATTGAATATCATACAGTTTGATTACTTTAGCTCAGTTTTAAGTTATTTACAACTTACACGTTGTTCAGTTAGTACAACGCTGTTCTACATTACTATTGTTGTTTGACCGGCATACATCCCTGTATCTTGTTCAGAGTTTGCCTCTACTATTCTTCAGCTGTGTATCAGTTGACAGGGTATTTTAACATGAATTATATTTCAAAACTAGTATTATAATTTGACATATCACAATACGTTTATTAAATAATACAAGGCATTATTTAAAAAAGTTTTCATAATTCTCTAATATAATAAATTATTTAATTTAATAACTCTTTTATCCAAAAATACGTTATATTTCTTCCGTGTTTAGTTCTGGAAAAGAAATTTTATTTATTAATGTTATTTATTTTTTAAATTTATCTAATTTATTATTTAAATTTATATATTTCTATCGACTTTAAAACGTATTTATATTAATATAATGATTTCTACAGGAAAGAGTTATAATCGTTATTGTGTGATGATTAATATCAAAAATATTTTTTGATAAAAGTTAATTGGATATAATAGAACACATTGAAATTTAATTTCTATAAAAAATACAGTGATATAAATCCAATACAGTAGATCTTTTATTTTCTGAAAAATACGAGTGTAAATAGCTTTCGTACCAAGTATGTATATAAATATTCAACTTCATGCTTTTCTTCTGTCTTGTGTAATATTTTTCTCAGATTAAAATTAAATTATAAACACAGTTCAGAGTAATATAAAACTTACTATGCAGTACTGAATTTTAAAGTTTTACTGTTCACAGAATAGGAGTACTTTAATACAACATATAATTTAGGTCAAAAATGATATTTATATTGTAAGTCAAAAATTATTGTAAAGTAATTTAACTTAAGGAGAAATAAATTATTCATTATACAAAATTTAGGATAAATAATGTACATTCATAACTTTCAATAACTTTTAATTTATTAAACATAATTTGTATTAAAGGTATGATTTGCAAAAAATATAATGCTTTTTGGAACTTGATTCTTATAATAAATTTGCATAGATATTATTATAGATTACTGCCATCCAAATTGAATAAAATAATCACAAACAATACTTTTACAAAACTTTTCTTATTAAACATTACTTATATGTAACTGTTACAAAAGAAATTATCATGAAAAAATGATTTATGCATGGTGAGTTAGAATTTGATTGAAAAGGATAGACAGGGAAATAATTCATTACTTGAAAAAATGTACTTTTCAATGAATAAATTACTTTTTCAAATAATGAAAATTTGGGAGAGAGTATTATGCAATATTTTTGGCAATCCTAAATGCATCGATATTTTTTCAGTTGAATAAATATATTCTTTCTAATGCAGGAATTTAATTTTGTTTTCTGGTATGTTATGAAAATGTTAAGTTTTATTCACACTTTATGGTTTAAGCCACAAATGTGCCGTATGATGTATTTTAAATTTTTCTTTATTCAACTAAGTGATATTAATACATGCCTTAATAAAGCAATGGAATTTAAAGACAAATTGAAAGTGAAGATAATTTAATTTAATTTAAAAGTTTTTATTTACTTTAAATATTTTATTGCAAATGTTTTTATAGATAACTTTCATAGATATTAATTTTAAATAGCGTAAGCTTTGCGCTTTTAGTTATGTGAATGTATTTTATTTTCATGAATATGTGCTTGGACAATTTGCCATATTTATTCAGTTATATTAATGTATGTTAGAATCATTCACAAATTAAAATCTGTTTCAACATAAAAAATAAATATGTAAATATATATTTACATAGTAAAAATATTTCTCTAAACTGATAGCATTCTTAACTTTTCATATAATCACTGCATTTGAACATTTGTAGTTTGTAATCAAGAGCTTTTGAAAAATTCCCTTGTTATATTCTTCTATCATCTGTCCATTAGACAAGTAATTATTGCATTTTATTTAAAAGAAAATTACCATCAAGGTAAATCATCAGAAAAATTCCATGAGAGATTCTAATAAAACCACCTTTTTAGACTTTAAGAGAATTATGCTGATTTTTCCAAAATTGAGAGTGAATATTTTCAGAAGGAATTAGATTTCTTCAGAATTTCTATTCCCCTTCATATTGTTTAACACAACTCAAAAATTGCTAGATCAATTCGAAATAACTTTTTTTTTATAATTTATCTTGATTTTAGCAATATACAAAATTCAACCAAGCTAAGACATTTATTAATTGATAAAAGGTTTGAAAGTGAAGAGTGTATGTAGAATACTGAGGCAGGCACAACTTTTAAGTAGAATGAAGAATATGGAATTAAAGGAAACTACTTCTATATTTTTTTCAATAAATATTATTTCCTTTTTTAATAAATATCGTTTTTTTATTCATTTTCAAACTTGAACATTTTAAGAAGCATAATGTGTGCATACATATATTGGTTTAAAATTTGTACTTCATTCTTTCTTCTTTTAAATTTACAATTAAATAAATTAATTTACACATTATAAGGTTTCTTACTTGCGATATATGTGTTATTTACAACAAAGTATTCAATTTTATAAAATATCCGTTACAGAGATTAAGTTAGGCAAAATAAGGCTTCCAAAATAAATTTTCTGTTGACAAGCAAATTTTTTGTTTACTGCTTCGCAATTTTAAACCAAGTGAACTGTTATTGAAATTGTATTTTTCTACACATATCACTATAAGCTAGGTGAAAGAGGGTTGAACATTACAACTATTTTAATATAGATAGGTGCATGATTCATTCGTATATTTTCAGCTATTCAAATTTCTCATTTATCAACCAATTATTTTTAATCAACCAATCAAATGCTTCTTTTTTATTTGCTTTTTTTCTAACAGCTTTCCAAAATTAATTTAAACTGCGTCATTGCTTAGTATTATAAAGTTTTAAAAAGAAATACAACTGTTCTCTCAAATGTTATAGTTTAATATTCTAATTAATGACATTAATTTTATGACACATATATTTTATTTTAAGATCAGAAATTTTTGTGTCAGATTTAAAATATTTATAAATAAAAATATGAAAACATTTCCTCAAAGTAAATTTTACATATAAGCTAAATATAGCTAATATTCTAAAAAATATTTTGGTATAAAAGTAATTATGAGAATACTTATGATTTTAAAAATGTGTTTTTTGTTTTAAGCAGTAAATTTTATTTTTTTTATAATTTATTTTATCACTAATAATATATGAGAAAAATATATCTGAACTTTTTTATTTTAAACATGCAAAACAAAATTGAAATTTAAATGTTACATTCAATTATAGTATTGCTTATTTACGCATTTTTTTATTTCTTTAAAACTTTATTGATGTTTGAACTAAGTACTTTGAAAAATGTTCGCTCGCAATTAAACATTTAAGAATAAGGATTGGTAAACATATCTAAACTAGTAATAACATTGCTAAAATTTTATCAAGTAAGAAATTTAATGCAAAATTAATTAATAAAACAAATTTAAACATTTGAAATGCCGACCGTTCTGTCTAGTGGTCAGAATCCCTGACTACGGATATGGAGGTCCTGGGTTCGAATCCCAGTTCGGGCATGGATGTACTATCTCTCTCTATCTATCCTGTCTTTGTCCTTTCTGTGTATGAATGTGGTGTAAATGGTTGCCTACCCTATAAACGGGTCCCTGTAGCATGTGTGTACTGAAGAAGTCGGACTCCACACCAAAATATAGTTCAGTTGAAAAAGTGGGGCAGTGCACCCCATATTGCCAGCCTAGCTGGCACTCGACAACAACAACAACAAACATTTGAAATAATTAAATAAATGATATCACTATTTGAAGAGATTCTAGATGTCAACAGTTTACTGCAGAAATGACTGATAATCTAAAAATAGCTGACACATCATGCTTAAGAAAATGTATTTAAAAGAGTTAATTTATTAATTACCTAAAATTTAACTGTATTACATTCACTTATATGTAAACATGGTGCTTCCAACAAATGTTATAAGCATATTTTGATGGAATATGAGTGTTTAATATTTTAAACCGTACATATTTAACGTTAAAGAAATTTTATTTCCGCGATTTAGTTTATATGTTCGAAGTATTCTAAATTCGCTGAGAATTAGAAAACTGAAGCACAAGTTTTAATTAAATATTTAGTTAATGGAATTATTTTCTTTCAGTGTTTCAATTATATCATTACTTTATTTTTATTTTAGTCGTTTTTATTGCCACTGTTAGATTTATAATGATTGTTTTACTTTCTTAATAGTATGTTTCTTTTTTAGCCTTGTTTTTTTATCAGAGAATTAAAAAAATGTTAATTATGTGTATCATTGCAAAGATATATGCTAATTGGAATTAATTTCTGCTAGCATTTGACAAAGAATTTTTGCATTTCGTTTTGAAACAAAAAAATATTATTATAAAATATGTAACATTTTTTCTTTATTATAATATTTACTAAAAATGTTGAAGTATTTAAATACAGTTAGATTTAACAGCAATAAAATTTTTAAGATCGAACCAAGGCAGAGTAGGAATTAACAAAAAATTAAAATTAAACTATACATAAATTTTACACAGATTTATAAATATATAAATAAAAATTTACATGTAACATGATTTAGATTTTATTCATGATGGATAGCATAATATTATGTAACTTTGAAAAAGGATTACATTTTTGATTCCAATGCATGTTCAGAACTGTTCCAGGGGAAGGATTTAGGAATTTGTTTTTGTTTTGTAAAATTAAACTGCATTTTAAAATTATTTGAAATTATAGATTATTTGAAAAAAATTGTCTTTATGTAATAAAAATCCACATTTTAAAAATGAAATTAAATATTCTATTATTAAACAGAAATTTTCTTTTATTAATTTAGTAATGAAATATATTTACATGAAATCATTCAGGATTTTAGAAATTTCTTCTAAGAAAAGGGATTAAATAAAATCAGCAAAACATGATATTTTCAATCTAAATCTCATTTCTAAGGAAAATACCATGCAGAAAAAATTTATCGCCTTTATTTTAACATAAAATGAATAAAATAGGAATACTTTGACTACCAAAATATTATAGTCATCACACAATAAGAAAATCTAAAAAAAACATTTGTATGAAAAGAATAGTGAAAAAAATAATCAACAATTCAAAGTAGAAATGTTTTCAGCTTCAAAAATACATTTTCTGCACACTGAACTGATAAATAACTGAAATATTTAGTGACATGTGGCATTATATTTAAACTCTAGAATGCATTATCGTACAGAGCACAGTACGATTCAAGATTTTTCAAGATTTAAGTATTAATGTCTTACACTCATACATATGATTATACATACATACGTATATAGAGTATATATAGTGTATGAATGCAATAAATCCATCAAAATTTTAAAATTGTCCATCAAGTTCAATAATATTCTATCCAAAAATGACAACATTATATCATTTGAAGTGCATCATTATATATTAGAAATTCAAGCTATAATTCAGAGATACGTGTTAAATAATATGTAAATATAAAATAATATATAGTAAAAAATTAAATAAATATATTCAGTTCTAGAAATGACTTGTTTTTTCTCCTTCCATAAGATTTTTTAAAAAATAAAAGTAATTTCCTTTTTATGTAGTTAATCATGCATGTAGTTATGGTAATTTACTTAAAACTTATGAATATTAATCATGTGGAAATTAATATATTAATAATGAACTCTATGATATCAATAAAAATTAATCAAATTAATCTAAAACTGATATATTTATGAAACAAAGATAAAATGGAAATTTCGGATTTCTGTTATTAAATAAATTATTTTCAATATTCACTGAAATATTTTCCATAATTATAAAAATTTTATGCAACTATAGTCCAGAAAAAAGATATGCTGTCATGACATACTTAAATTTATAAACGCATTCAGTATTAACAAAACTTAAAGGTGCATTAATTTTTACGTATAAAAATTTATTTACATCATGAACTTAACTTTTAGAATGCAGTAATCACTAATGAATATAGTTAGAAAATTTTCATTTTATTTTACAATTATACAGCAAGTATAGTTAACTTGGGCCTAATAATTTTTTGAAAACATTTCCTCACGTCTCTTAAAATAAATAATTAAAAGAAATATAAATTAATTCAAATTTATATCAAGTATATAATAATAATTAATGTAAAATAAAATTTGAAATTACTAAGAGAAATATTTATTTCATTAAAAGCTAATGCCTAAACCACATTTATCTAATTTCTAAGAACATGTTTCAATAAACATAAAAGTAAATCATTTCTTTCAATAAACTTAGAATTAATTTGATATGGATATAAACTAATTTATCTATATTCTATCTATGTAATGTAGATTTAAAGATAAGCATTCTTCTTTTCAAATTCATTAAATAATGTTTAATCACAAAATATTTTCTTTTAAATGAAAATTCGATAACACTTCATGTTTTGAACTTTTTTAAAACATTATGTGTGTGTGTGAGAGAGAGAGAAATTAGATTTTAATAATTTCTTTTACTATATTACCGCATTACATATATTCCGAACTTGAAAATTAAAGTTTATACTTTCTTCTATATTAGTGTTTTATTTTCTATTTAATCTCTAAGTTTGGGTTTATAAAGCATTAAAAGAAACATTAAAATCGTAATGTAAGTTGAGTGTAAATCCCTGAATGATAATTTTTAAGTGTTTTTTGTTTTATGGTAAGTTCATAGTAGAGAAATAACTTTTTTGTATGCTTTTGCATGTTTTATTAAACTTTATTCATTATCTAACTTTATTTGACATTTTTTCAAATTATTCTAATTATGAATATATAAAATAATAAATAGCAACAGCTATAAAAGTATGAAAAGAAATTATTTTGTTACATTATTTTCGAGAAAAGATTTAAAGTTTGCTTAAAATATTTATCAATTTTTTGTACTTTATTATTTAGGACGTATACAATGAAAGTCTCTAAACGTAAGGATATGACGAACTGCATATGTAATAAAGGAAATAGATGACATTTACTTTTATTCTTAACAGATCACGAAACACGGTTTTATTTATTTATTTATTTATTTATTTTTCAAGTTCATTTGTTACCATTATTCCTTAATTTTAAGGCATAATTTTTTAATAATAAATATTTTAAAATTATTTTGGTAAAAAAATGTGCAATCTTAAGATGATTTAAGATTTTTAATTAAATGTAAAACATATAACTCCAAACTTTTTGGAAAGGCATTGTATTAAGTACGGAATTTACTACTCAAAATAAAACAAATGTTTCATTTGAAATCTAAAAAGTAATTTAGATTTAAAACTTTATTAATTTTGACAAATTAATAAAGTTTATTAATCACTTCCTTGTGGAAGTGATTAATAAAATCTTTATTAATCACTTCCAAATAATAGTTCACATATATTGAAATATTTGCAGACCTATTGTAACTGTATGTTTATAATTAAATAATGTATATGGGAAACTATTAAGGAAATAAAAATAAAGTAGAAAAAAAATCGAATGAAATATTTTTAATAAAAATTCGTGTACAGTAAAATTAATACAAAAATCAGAAAGAGATGTTGACAGAATTAATAGAAATGATTCTTAGATATATTTTTTATTAGCACAGGGGCAAATAAAGTTGAAATAAGATGTATAAAAATATTTGAAGCAATTTTTCAGCGTTTTAGAAAAAAATGTCAAAATAGTAGTATAATTGATTTTTTAGCAGTTGCGATCAAATAATTTTTCTTAAATATATGTAGCAATTAAAAATATAGAGCTTTTAGTTTAATAAATGACTACTTGTTTATATAAAAGATTCTAAGTGTTACAGTGCTATTTATATCTTTAGAAATTCATAATGCTCTAAAATTTGCTGTAAGCTTTGGACTGTGTTTCATTCATGTCTTTTACTTCCTTTTGAGTGCTTATTATACAATTTCAGAACATCATATCAAAGTCCATCTCGATACTCAATTACGATACTCAAAAATTAAAATCACTTTTTTCAATAGTTAATATATGTTATTATTAAATTTGAAATTTAAGTTTTTGTGTATTTGATTTTTTTAAATGTTAATAACTTTAATATAAAATGGTAGCATTAAATATCTGTGAAATATATTTGTACAAATCAAGATAATGGTTAATTCAAATTGTAACTCCCATTTTTGTTCTCAATGAATTTGAATCAAGAATTCCTCCTTTATTTTCAGTAAATTTATTAAGTTTCCCATTGTATGTTAACTTTAACAGATAAAATGATGTAAGTGTAGTTTGATATTAGTATTGTGATAGAACTGTATAATGTGTGGTTTTGACACAATATATGAGGTACAACTCTAGAAACCAATATTCGGTCCCAAATTTTACACAGCTGATTTGAATGAACGTAATAACCTTAGATATGAATAGTGTGATTTCAGTCTGCGAGTATCTTAGTTATGAAAGGGAGTAAGAGAATTCAAGTTTCATCAAAATTACTTATTAATTACAAAAAGGTATTTAATAGTATTTAATAGTATATTATATGAATTATATTAGTTAGAGAAATGCATTCAAACAAAAGTTATTTGTTTAAAATCTCAAATGTTTCTTAAAAGATAATAAAATAATATAGTAACAATTTTATAAAGTGTTTTTAATATTTAACGACATTCATTATGGTAAATTTGATAAATTTAAAAGTTTCATAATTGAATTTATTAATATCATTGAATATAAATACATTATAAAGTAACATTTTAAATTTAAGAGGAAAATAAATCAAGTTTTAAATAAAAACAACTACGAATCAAAAAATTACAGAAATGGATGGTTGTAAAATGTGAAATGTGAAGTAGGAAATCTAAAAAGAAATATATTTTATTAAAATTATTTTGTTATTTAATATGCAGTTCCAAAATGTAAAATAATATAGTTTATTTTACGTTGAAACATAAAAAGAAGTTAAAACTTCATTTTATATTTAAAAAACATTCTATGAAAAATAATTTTGTTTTAATATTGTTAATGACATGTGTGATATGTGAAAGAGCTCAAAATTTGAGTCATAGGTTCCTCTCTAATTGTCACCCAATTTTCAAAAATTAGCCTTTGAAGTGCAAAACTACCATTCTCAGAAATACTTTAAGGCTTTAACATTTATGCTGGATGGAAGAAAAGTTGTTTTTCTCTAGATACTAATTCCCACAGTACTATTAAGATATATTTTCGAATATAATGTAAACGTTTATTGCCTTAAGGTAACCCCTATCATAATAAATTCAATGTTTGCACAAATTTAACAACTTAATGTTTTTATATTTTCATAAAATGCAGTGAAAAGTTCACAAGAATTTAATTAATGTATCCTAGAACCGTGTAGAAAAGATATTTTATTCTTTAGATAAACTCAGTTGATTAACTCCGTGTTTGTAAGTTTAGTTCATAATTCACCAAATATTCCTAAAATTATTTACTTTAAAATTTGGCTTATTTTAATTCTACATGCTTCTTGATTCATTAGAATTTAACATGACCTCATAAATATATCTCGTTACATTCATATTTATCATTTAAATGTTGACTTAAAATTTCAACTCAAAATAATGATTTTAATGCGGTTTATTCTAATATTGGTGTTACTAGATTCAAAAATGTTTGAGAATCCATCACAAATCATCGATTTTTATAACGATAAGGACATCGCGTAAAATCTCATTAAACTTTCCTATTTATTGGCTAAAGATATTTCATAGAGATGTAAATAAATTAAATTCATATTTTCAATACTGAAAACAAAAACAAAACTTGATTTACCCTATGAGAAAATTGGTGCATATATTATTAACTTATCCTTTTATAATTTCACTCTAAAATCAAAAAATAATTTCATTTCCAGGAATTTTTTTATTTTTCATTAAAATATTCAATATTTTAAGTGTTTTTCTTTGGAAGAATTAATAATATTCTAATCCAAAGTTGTATCCAATTATTGAAGGACAAATAGCTTACCAAATATCATTAAAGATCACTTTAACTGTATTCATTTAAATAAATAAAATATATTTTATAAAAAAATTTAATAAATACATTTTTATTTTTACTTATTTTTATGTTTTTGCGTTATTCTAATTTGTGTTATTTATAGCTAAATTTTGTGGGAATTCATTTCTTTGATTAACGTTACTGTTAGTGCATTGAGTGTATCTTTTAAATATTAGATTTTTAAAACGTTTTGTCTTCTTAAATTATCACAATAAAGAATAGAAAAAATCAAATATTATATTGAAGATACGTATGTTCATCAACAGAAATTCTAACACCATTGGAAAAAATTCGGTTTTGAGAACTTTATATTAATTATCTATTAAGCTAAGCAAGATAAATCTCAATTGCTCTGATATTTTCAAGGTACTGAAAACGAGAAATTGAAAGTATTAAATGAGTATTTTTGAATTTTCTAGTAATAAAAGCATTTATAGGTTAATGAAGGTTTAACTTCTTGGAAGTAAATGTGATTTCCATTTAGGAGATTTATTGAAAAGATATTAGGTTTCAGGGTATAATTACCATATTTAAATGTAAAGGCTGAAGAATAATCGATAATCTTTGAAGTATATAATCATTAAGCTTTCTGACAAATGATAGCTCTCGTGTTTTAGAACTCAATGCTTTTATAACTAGAGCTAATTAATTTTAATTTTATGGAGTGAAACGATTGTATTGTTAAACGCTTTTGTTAAAACATTGTCAAAGATTTTATCAAAATAAATGCTTTCTATTATTTGCTGGAATTTGCATTTTAAAACATAAGATTTATGTATTTGTGAAATTAAAAATTTAAGTAAAAAGCTAACTTCTTTACATATGATTGTCTTATAATCTTATTTTTATACTTGTACTATAGTAAATTAACTAATAAGTTAAATTAACTTTTCATTAAAGATTTTAAGGCTGCATATGAAAAAAAATTTTTTATTTAAAATCCTACAGCTTTTAAAAGCTGCATAAATTATAAATTTATTTCGATCTTGTGTACAAAGATATTTTGTAACATAATTTTAAAATATTTTTAACTATTGCATTTTTCACATACTTATTCATTTACACAAGTTAAGAAGCATTACAATCTGCTTAGTTATGTTTAAGTAAAGGTAAAAGTTTCCTTACAGTAATATTCAGATTTAAATTTAATTTCAATTGATTTAAAGTCAAATTATGATTTTTACAAATAGAATTATAAAGCGCATCAGTTTAAGCAATTTATAAAGAGTTACTTTATTAAACAATATGTATTCTATTTATCATTGATTTTAAGGATTCATTTTTTTCATTTACTTATTTGAGCAAATATATAACCTTGACAAAAAGTGTATTTGAAATAAGAAGTTTTATTGCTATGTTTATGTGTGTTTTTTCTTTAAAATTTAATATTAATGTATATCTTATAATAAACTTGTCACGCCCACATATTAAAAATGATTTTACATAAATGCATCTACGTTGTCTCTTATCATAACCCCAAATACTATACGTCTCTTAGGGAATTTATGTGAGAAGTAAGTGTTAATTAATATTTTAAAGAGAGATTAATTTTCCAAGCTTTTAAAATATTTCAGATAAATATATTTTCATCCAATCTCTTTTAAATTTACTTTTCTACTTTTAAATTTAGAAGATTTGAAAATAACATATTTTTATGTATTCTTATTTAAAAAAATATTTATCAAAAATATCTGTATTATACACAATGGTAATTTTAAAGGTTTAAATATATGTTATCACTAATTTTTAAAATTATTTCCAAATCCGTTGAATAGATTAAATTGTAAGAATAATAGAATGGTAAAAATAATAAAAATTAAATACTGTAATTTTTTTTTGTTTTGTCGGTTAATAATTTTAAATCAAAATTTAATGAGTTATAGTTTATAAAAATTCTAAATTTCATCTTTACAGTTAATTGTAAATAGTTCAATATTTGAAAGCTTTGAAGAAAATTAACTACTGCTTTGTAGTTTGAAACATATTTCAGATAATATTTCTTGTATCCGGCATGAAACTATGATAGAAAATGTTTCCCATTTATTCCGTCAGTAAGAATAAAAACACATCTAATGGACGTTCTTATAATCATTACTCATTGAAGTAATAATTAATATTTTAAAAATTTAAATAGAATATTTTTTAAATGATAACTGTTTTACATCCGTATGCATGCTATTTTATCTCATAGTATGGTACTGAGTCTTAAGAAAAATGGTCTTAAGAAAAATAGTTATGAAATAAATAAATAAATAATAAAAGAAAACATTTTAGGAAGGGCAAAGTATTTGAAGTTTTTGTTAACTATCCTTTGGTATGTAAAACGTGTTTGAAGATATTTACAGCATTAATGAAAAAAAGAATTTTTAAAACTACCGTATATTCTTAATAAAAATAAATTTACAATATACCGATCGTAAAATGTGCACACATTTCATACGAAATTTTAAAATATGTCATAATTTGCAATGTCAAAAATTAATATAAAAGTAGATTGCATATGTTACTTAGTAGTTTTCATCTATAGAAAAATTAAATTACATTAGTTTTCAAGATTACTTGCACTATGCATAATCATTGTGTCTTTATAAACTGATTTAGTCTATAATAGCAGTCTGCTGCTATTTGTATTACATAACAGAAGCAGAGTAACAAAATGTGAATTTTCTCCAGAAAATTTGTATGGAATTTTTGTAAACAGACAACACTTTCATTTTTATATTTCTCATAAATTTCGATTTACATTTTCAATATTAAGAATATCTTTTATGTTCTGTTGCAATGTCACGTCGTACTTTCAATTGCAGTATTATTTATGATTTTACGAAACCGTGTATTAAAAAGCTATTAAAAATAATCCGAAAAATAAAATTTTATACATTCAAAGGCTTTTCCAAAAGAATCTCTTATTGGAATAAATTTTGTAATTTATACTAAATATCTCAGATTTTTTTATTTTTAATCAACGAGTAATTTGATTTTCTAAAACAATGTGTTTTTGTATTTGGCAAAAAATATAATCTTAATTCAAAAGCTCCTGAATATAAGCAAACTAAAAATTCATTATTTGATGTTTTCATAAATATATAATCATTTATAAGGAACTAACATTAAAATGTACTGATACCTATTAACACAATCATTATAAAATTTTGACGGTTATTCTAGATATATCAAGAAAATTGGTACTTAATATTTTAATAAGAGTTATGCAATAAAATTATTAAGTTGCAATTTTTATACTCTTTTAAATTATTGACAGAATAAAATTAAAATATTAGGAGAATTTTTTAAACATTCAAGTAATTCTTTAATGATATTCATGAATAATTATCTTTTTATATTTCTTGCAAGTATTAAAAATTTGTATTTCTAATTTATATGTCATTCAAATGCTAATATTTACCAATATAATATATATATATATATATATATATATATATATATATATATATATATATATATATATATATATATATATATATATATATATATATATATACACATTTAAATTATATTATAGAAATTAACTGTAATATGAATTTAAAAGAAATTTAAATTATACATTAATGTAATTAAAAAATATTAATAAATATTAATGTAACTTATTTAATATTTTAATTATTTCATAAGAGAATGCGTTATTTATTTTAAAATTTTGTTGTCAAATAATTTTAACCGTAAGCAGGTATTTGTTTCGCGTTCCCTTTTCATCAAAGAACAATTAATATAGAATATATATCAAATTTTATGTATTAATTTTATTTTTCAAAACTGTTTACATAAATTACTTGCAATATTTCTTTATCAGTTACAAAAATGAATGCTTCGAAAATTGTTTTCATAGAAAAATGTAATCTAACAAAAACAACAAGTTTTACTTTTTAAAATTAATTAAAAATATTTAATGCTCATTTTACGTCATTGAAAAAATATATAAATCCTCCAAAGATTTTGTGATACCTATGCTTAATTTCATAATGAAAAAGAATCAATTTTAGATATAGGAACACCTATTTTATACTGCACATAAAAATTATAATTGTTCATGAATAGTGTAAGACTCTCTCAACCTGTTCATAAGAAACATTTTTATACTCATTAAATGCAATTACTAGTCTTTTGCAAATGAAGAAAAATTTTATCAAAAACAAATCCATACATTATCACACCATATAGCACTCAAATACATTAGGATACTTAAACTTGTAAGCAATATAAAAACATATCAAGCTATGCTTCTATTAATAAAATTACATTATCTGTTGAATATTATATGCTATATACCACCGAAAAAAATTAAAACCATTGTTTGTTTGTTTATTCGTATATTGATTATAATTAGTAAGGCATTAAATTATTTTCTGATATAGTTATAGTTTCATTTATCGTATTCTGATGCAGTTTATTTCCTGTAACTTAGGAATAAAATTGGTTTTATGCTTATATGATGACAAATTTACAGCTAACTATTATTATAAAGATATGGAATGTGCATAAATTGTAAAAATAAGCTTGTTATTAAAATTTCATAACACTTTTAACACTGGAGTCAGTTAAGAAATATGAGATGAACTTGTTTAATTGATGTAGATGCGAAAAACATTTACTTTAGAATTTAAAATGTTAGCAGGATTCGTGCTGCTTATTATTTTCATACATTACATTACAACATATGTGTTTGGGTGCCTGTGGTATGTGAGTGCGTGTATTGCTTTGTTTTGCACGAATATACATTCACTTTACATTGCAAATTATTTTAATGCTTTGATTTGTAGATTACTATTTTCGCGCTTATGTAGTTGAATGGAATTAAGCAAATATAGGTTTAATTCTGTCGGCGAATAAAAAAATTAATAACCACCAAATCTGTCATCATTGTAAGTAATCAAACAAATGTGATTTCGAAGCTTTGTGTTCACAATTTGAAGTTTTGCTTGAAAAATTGGGAAAAAAAGCGTCTATATTAATTTATTTTATAATGTGTATATTTTCCCAATTATTTAAAACTTACTGCATAACATTACTTTAATTTCAACTACATGTTTCATTACTTAGTTCGTATAAGGCTAAATACATATCAACAATATTGTACTACTTATACAATTCTGTATTACAATATTGTATTAAAGTATATTTAATAAAATAATTATGAAAGAATTCATTAAAAGTAAATAATTAATCAATAAATTAAATATTTTTATACTACCAGAATAATACCAGATACTAGATTATAATACCAGAATAATAATTCTAAAATGCTTGTGAAATTAAAGAAATAAATAAAAACTTATGTAAAAGGTGTATTAATGTCTTCTGAGTTCATTTATGGGGTAAAACTTATACAAACATTCTGAATATTACACTTTAAATAGACAATTTATTTTTATTTAAATGCAAACATACATTAAACGCAGTATAATTCTTTCATTGCATAAACTACAATTAAAACATGTTTGCATATGCAATACAAAAGACTCTTTCTTTAATTCTAAATTATGTGTCAACATTGAAAATTAATTCTAATCCAATCGTTATATTTGATTATTTATATATGTGATATTTAATTAATATATTTCACTGTATAGTAATAAATCAAATTTCTCTCAATAGAACTTTTAGTATAATTAATATTATTGCATAAGAGAAAATTACAGCATTTACATAATGATAAAGGTATTTCCTTACAAACATTCGTGAATCATCTTCTGTAATCTTTGGGTGTGACTTAAATACAGTCTTTTGAATAATCACAATTACAACAGATTTCATAACTACGTTATAGAAGTTATTTAATTACAAAGAAACCTTCTGAGGAATCGGGATGTGAAATTAATTAATTTTTACTTTGACATAGGCCTATAAGGAAATATAGTATTATTGTTTTGTTTCGAATATTACATAAGAATAGTTTTTGAAGATATTTTGCTTTTGACTTAATTTTATATAATTTCGGACTATTTTCTGCATTTTCATGAACCAACACTGCTATTTTCTTGATATTGGTTCTATGTTTATATATAAGAATACCAGAAGAGAGAGTTAAGTATCATGTTTTAATTAAAACTGACTAAATTAAACTCAGTTTACAGAAAACAATCATTTATCTTGTTTACGAGGATTATCATGCATCAAATTTTATTGAGTTCAATTATTTATGTGTGTCAAGTTATTTATAGATATTATATAAAACTTGAGTCTGGTGTCTCATAAACTTGAATTAAAATTTAAATTGTTTATTGTTTTAGAATATCTTTTTAGATTAATTTTGGTACAAGTCATCAACTTGAAGTAGAATTTAAATTATTTATCGCAAGAGATTTTTTTTTATGTTTTTGACTTTGGTACAAATCTTAATGCATTGTTGATAAAACATGAAATTTTTGAAGGTTTAATAACAAAGACTTGAGAATTTAACTTCAAATCATCTAAACATTAGCTTATGAAATTTTTTGTATCCTTTTTATTATATATAATATTTAATGAATTTTATAAAAAATATCCTATATTTTCAATTTTTAAACTTCACAGCATTATTAAATACTCAAGATAAAAATAAAAATTAATCTCCACCTAAAGTAATTTTTATTTTTTACATTGTTTAATTTTCAGATTAATATTCATATCTTTCAATTTTTGCATTTATAAGAATATAATTATATTAAATATTTTATTTATCAACACATAAATATTGATACTTAGCATTTATTAATATTTAAAATAATTTGAGTTCACCAGATAAAAATGAGTATTCCATATAATTTTTCATTAATGCGTATTGTTAAGTAAATTATGTGGTCCGACTCAAAAGACCAATAAATATAACAACAGAGAAAAATGAAGCAAAAAATATCTGGTTTTCCATCACATGCCTACTTTTAAAATGGAAAAGTTTTGCATAACTTTTTTACATTGCATTCATATAATTTTTTATAATATTTAAGCTAATTCTATTCTTATTAATTGAATATGTAGATAATGCGGTATGCGGTTTTAAAATTAAATTTTCTGAAAATTGTAAAAATAAAAATTTAAACGTGGTTCAAATCATACTTTTTATCATACAAAAATATCTTGATTATTCTCTGTAATATAAAAATGTAAAATATATACTGAATTGTATATATTTTGCATTTTCACAAAATATTTATATTTTATAATAACATATTGATAAAATTCACTTTTGTTTTTTTTAAATATATTTTTCATAAAATTTATTATTTTCTGACATTGTTTTGTAATTTTAGTGGAAAATAATTATTTACAATTAATATTAAACTATGCCATACATTCAGTAATATATAATTTTTTCTCATTTCTTGTTATGGACTAAATGTTTAATATATATAAGAAATTCTATTTTAAATTTTAACACATTTTATCATTTACTGATATATTCAATTTGATAATACAAATTCGCAAAAATTATTAAAAGTCATAGTTCACAATGTAATTTTTGATTATTAATTTTTTTATAAGACGAAGCAAATTAGATAAAAATGTATTTAGATTTACTATAGTCGAGTTATTTCTTTTCAAAAACATAAGAGTTTTAATAACAGAATTCAATGATAAAATAAATAAGATTGATCTTATATATCTTATATCTTATAGAGAGAAATGTTACATAAGTTTGAGAATGAGTTTAAAAACCGGAAATAAAAATTTAAAATTTCATGTATAGTAAACTTAATATTTTTTAATTAAAATACACCAATCGGACAGATTTAAAATATTTTAATCTTGCTTAATGTTTAAATAAGAAAAAATAGATATTTAACACTTTTTTAGTTTCCTTAAAATAACAATCAAATTGAAAGTTATCAAAAGAGTTTATTCCTGAAAAAGAGCTGATTTTATTTTTAGGAGAAAATTTGAAACTTGATAGTCAAAAGTGGAAAAAATGCAGTCAACGTGGTTGGGAATTTAAAACTGCATTATAAATAATTTGATGTTGCTTAAAAATTTCTTTGCATTAACAAAAGCTACTGAAATTTTAAAATACAAATCTCTGTTTTACACTAAAAGTCATTGAATGGTGATTTTTGTTATAGATTTCAGATTATTTGCATGTAGAATTTTTAATATTTGAAGGCATTAAAATATTTAATAACCTTATTACTTCTTTAAATAATTTTGCCCAATGAAAAATAAATTTTCGTCTGAAATTTTTCGGATTATATTGAAAAACAAATTTAAATATTGATAAAAAGCTATAAATTTATGTATTTCTAAAAATGTTTTTTATTCTTAGAGTATCCATTTATTATAAAATTTACAGTGGGAAATAAATATTGAAACACATTATAAAAATCGTTGTTTTTCCTATTAAATTTAAAACTTGAATTTGAAAAGTTGAATAGTGTATAAATTAGGAAATTTGATATTTATTTAGTAAACTTAAATAGTTAGTTATATTTTTTTAATTTGAATTTGAAAACCTCAGTTACATAAAATAAAGTTTAAAAGAGACTTAAAATTCTATAAGGACAGTATAATCCTGTAATTATAATAATGCGAAAACTTTGAATGATTTATAATACTTTGTAAATAAATAATACAATAATTTGCATAAATTATTTTCATATAATGTATTGTAGGAAAGCAATCAATTGTTATTAAAACTAAATATTATACATTAGATTTTTAAAATATGTTTTCAGATAAATAAATGATTTAATTTTCAGTATGTATTTATTAAAATATTGAAGTATGGATCATTTATCATCATTAAATTAATCATTTATTTTAATTTTAATGTAATGAAGAAAAAATTTTAGGCATATTTTTTCCAAAGCTTGTTTATACATATTAAAATTAACTTTCTTTTTAAGAGAAATTCAATTAATTTTAAACTAATTTTTATACAAAAATATTTTTATTTTCTATAAAAAAAGTTAAAATAATTTTTGCCCAAAAATTCAATGATGTTCTCCTAACTGAATTTCTACTTTTATAAATTGGATTATAAAATTCATTACAAGAATATTTTAACACATAATTTTACATACACACACAATAATTGCAAACTCGCGGATCATCGTGAAATAACGTACAAAAGAAATGTATCAAAGAAATTTATAATAATTTATGAAATGTAAATTTATAATTTATTATGAGAGATAATGATTATTTTCTGAATAAATTTCATCATTCTGAGTTGGAATGATAGCTTATCAATCATTTCCTTCATGCAAATTTATAAGTATTTTAAATTACTAAAACATTGAACATTTTGAGATCTAAATTTTGAAAATGATTCAAAGATTTTAATTAATAATATTTATTTTTGATTAAATTAAATACTGGAAACATTTTTTCCCAAAAATCGTGAATAAGCTATTTTCTGAACGTATTTTTAAAATTAACTAATTTGATTCAGATTTTCGATAAGGAAGGATTTTTCTATGAGTTCTATATTATAGTGTTAAAATATAGGATTCTACCATTGACTGATACTATACGTTTACTGATCTCAAAATACAATAAAAAACAATGTGTTAATGTGCTTTAACTATACAATAATCAACTTACAAAACAAAACATGCTTTTAAATAAATAAAAAATAAAAATGCTTATAAAGAAACAAATAACATAATCAACTAAAAACACACCCATGTGAATAATTCTGTTTCAGTTTTTTAATTATTTATTTAAATTTTAATACTTACCGATTGCAGATATTTTACAAAACTAATTGCTTCTGAGATTTGAATTACTAAATCAAAATATTCCTCATTGTAAATAATAATCTTAAATTTAAGACTTTCAATTACTACAATTTTTAATTATATGACTCTTAAATTAATACAATAAAAGTAAAATTGTTTTCTGTTTACGGTAAATGTAAACAAAAACTTCCAAATAAAGGAAATAATGTTGTCAAAATAATATAAAAGCAGCATATATATATATATATATATATATAAATCAGGGTGTCTCGAAAGGTCGTTGCCAAACTTAACGTGGTGGTCTGTCATACCATGGCAAATAAGATTTACATAGGAACTTGTGTCCGAAAATGTGAACAGCGACCGCTAGAGGGCAATGTTTGCAGGCGTAGAGGGGAGAAAGAAATGATGCCGAAAGAGGTTTCAATATGTCTTTTATTAAAAAATATGGTTAAATTACAGAAAATGTTCAAAATTCCTTCCATTCGCAACAATGCACAGTTCACAACGTCGACGGAGAACGATTGACGGAGCCGTTCAAAATGCACAGGTGTGTCACGGATACGTGCTGCCGCTTCCACGATCCTGGTGACGAGATTCGTGTCCGATGTCCAACTAGAATATGGGAATCTCGTATATCAAGGATTTCATGTATCCCCACAGGTAAAAATCCAGGGGAGTCAGGTCAGGGGATCGCGGTGGCCATGGAACTGGTCCGCGTCTGCCCATCAAGCGATCAGGGTATGTCCAATCGAGATATTCCCGTACACTGTGGCTAAAATGCGCAGGCTGCTCCATCATGTTGAAGCCACATGTTTCGTCATGTAGCTGCTGGAAGGTTAACCAACAGATCCTGCAACACCCTTTCTAGAAAAGTATGATAGTTATTCCCATCGAGGTGTTCAGGAAGTAGGTAAGGGCCAATTAGCATGTCACCGATAATACCAGCCCAAATGTTTATGCTGAAGCATCGTTGATTTGCATGAGCACGTGTATATCTTCGGTTTTCATGCGCCTACACGTGCATGTTGCGCAAGTTCAGAACACCGCCCCGTGTAAAAGATGTCACTTTTTGCATTTTAGAACACAAGTTCTTATGTAAATCTTGTTTACCATGGTATGACAGACCAGCACGTTAATTTTGGCAACGACCTTTCGGGACACCCTGTATGTGTGTGTGTGTGTCTGTGTCTTTGTATGTGATTTACTTTCATATTTCTATGAGGTTTATACCCTATGGAAACACTGAAATTGCAAATTGGGTTTTTGTAAATAACAAAGATATATAAATGCCAAATTAGCAACTCCATACAGTGTAAGTACCCCATTCAGATCATTTTCTCACCTCTGTTACTGCATTTTTTTTAGTGAAAGAAGATTGAGGGGTTGAATTAAATCGAATCGTATGATTTTATAGTAGAGCTTTTTACAGCTGCTATGATTCTTTTTTATTTTTAAATTTATGTGAGCAAAAATATGTAATTACGCATTTTATGCCAAGATTAAATGCATGCCATGTAAATGAATGCATCATTACAACACTATACTATGCTTAATAATTTCTGTAGGAGAGACAGCTCTCATAGTTTGATTTAATATCTACCGGCTAAAATGTCATAAATTTAACCAGTCTTATTATATTATAAATCATAATAATTGAAACTATTTATCTGTGAAAGGGAAATTATTAAATTTGTCGCAACTGTAAGCATGTGAGTACCATGGCGAGAAATTATCAATGCATAAATCACTTCGCTTATTGAACGCAATCTAATCCCTGTAATCGGTGTGAAAATTATAGGTTACCAAAATTATATCACAGTAACCATTCTTAAGTTCATAGCCATTTGAATAATCTGCAATTATTTCTAATTTGAATTGTAGATATTATACTAAACAATTTATACTTAAAGTGATTTTCTATCTTCATGAAGATACTTAATTATGATTTGCAAACCCCTATTTTAAAACTTCAAAATGCTCAAAAACTAAATGAATTAAATTATTTTTATTTGTCAATTTTTCATGTAATGTGTTTTATATACATAATAAATATGCTGAAATTATTAAACATTAAAGGAACTAATAAAATAATCCTACAATATTTTCTAAAATTAGCTTTTAAATGTATACTTTCTGAAGTGGTCCATTTCTCAAGCGCTTTATATATTTATGTTTTGTAGAAATTGCATTTATTTAATTATGTATTTTCAGGAAAAAATTGAGAAAATTTCTTTTTATTGAAGGAAAAAAATAATTTATTGATTCCGATAAATCTTAAATGCTATTTATTAATTTCCGTAAATCAATTTATAACGGAAAAATTATAAGAAATCAATAAATAATTTGATGAAAAGAGGTACTAAATGTGCACAGACAATTATTTACTGCTATTTATAGAGTAGCTCATTTCCATTGAATTATTGTTTATAATGTTTTCAGACTTTATTAATGACTCAAGTTAATAATTAGATTTGAGATGACTTTATTCCAAAATACATCATTCATGTAGCAAAGCTTATAAAATTATTGTCAATTAAGTCTCCTATATTCGTTAAAAATATCGGATGTGAATCTTAATAGATGTTGACTGAGAATCTTAGTGCTGGTTTATTTTCTGATCTATCTACTGATATATTACTGGCATAATAAAATTCTAGTATAATATAAATGTAAAGAAAAATCTTATAAAAGTAACAACTTAATTAAAATGGTTTTTGAAATATGAATATAATGGTTATTGTATAGAGGATCAGAAGACACATACTTTAAGAAATATGAAAATGAATGAAAATTTCAAAAATAAATATTGACAATTAATAAAATATTCACTTCATTTTTCCTTGGTAATTAAAAATTTACAGTGAAAAAAATACTTACTTAATAATTTAATATTTTAATTTAATTATTACTTAATATTACTTAATATTTATTTACTTAAATTTACTAATTAATTAATTAAATTTACTAAATAATTATAGAAAAATTCATTAAAAAATTTACTTAAATATTTTAATGAATTTTTCTATAATCAGGCATTTAAACAAATATTTACTTATTTATTTATTTATTTATTTTTTACAATTTGTATAGATTTTTGATATTTTGCACTTTACATGGTTGCCATGTATCAACTTATAGCATTTGTGTGTGTATGTGTGAATACATAAGAATTTTAATTTAGTTTTTAAAATTGGAATATTATGATCCAATAATACAACCTCACTTAATTTTAGTAAACATTCTAACTTTGTAATCTTTAAGCATCAGAAGTCGTATTTCATTTAAAGACATTTTTCTAATAAGAAAAATTCCTTTCAACAGTATTTATTAAATAATTTCATGTTTTTCAATATATTTTACAATTTTTTACAAATTAATAAATTTTAATTTACCCTTCAATACTTAATGCAGCATGCTTAACTGTATTTTAAGTATTGTCTTATGCACTTAAAAAGTAAAAAACTGAAAATTCCTTAGATTATAATCTAAGGAATTTTCTAAGGAATAGTTAAGAGATTATTAACATTTTCTTTCTAATGCCCGGCTGCTCTGAGGATATACCTAGTCAGCACTATAAGGGGTGAATGTGCGGATATCTTATACAGTGGAGCACCCAATGGGTGTGCCATTTCGTCCTGAAAGTGAAGGGACAAAAAACAAAGAGAGAAAAAGGAGTATTCATGCTTGAACCAGGATTCGAACCCAGGACCTATTGCTTCGAAGTTAAGGACTTAAGCTATTCCACCATCAGTCAGCACGATATAGGTCATGCATATGAGTTACATAATGTAATTATTTGAGAATATAAACTATATATTATATTTGAGAAAATAATTTAAAGTTTACATTACTTTACTTACAAAACACTTTAGAGTTAATATATAATGAAAAAATGTAAATAAGATTAAAAGTGGAAATATCTATAGCTCAAACTTATGCACTTTTTTTATCAATGATTTTTGATTAATGCATGAATTAAGATTTTTAGTTTTACATTAGCATCATCAGTAATTAAGAGTGCAATCAATAAGAAAAATAGTAAAAAAATATTTTCGCAGCAAAGCTGCTTTTTATAGTACTGAAAAGTTTATGATTTTTTATAAAGTTTAGATACATTGTGATTCTATTAATTCAAATGTCAAATTTTATCATTAATAAGTAAATTCCCTTTTGTAAGTAAAACTTCCAAAAGAGAATTTCCAAAAGTAAGAAATAAAACTTCCAAAAGCGAAATAAAACTTACGATAAAATTTATAAGCCAATTAATTATTTGAAAAATGTATTGTGAAATTATGTTTTTAGACAACAAAGGCTTAGCTCAATTTTTAAAACAAATGCATCTGAAAATTACTATTTGGATTTGAAATTAGTTCTGATGCAATCATTTTTTAAGAAGAAAGTGTTGTTCATTAGAATTATTATAATTTTAAATATTTTAGCAATAATTATTGTAATTTTAACTGAGTTTGGTGTATTTGATTTCGGAAAACAGATTTTAAAAACGTACTCATGTATTCTCAGTTTCAAATTAAAA
The DNA here is from genome assembly GCA_037975125.1 of Latrodectus hesperus. NCBI lineage: Eukaryota > Metazoa > Arthropoda > Arachnida > Araneae > Theridiidae > Latrodectus > Latrodectus hesperus. The sequence goes on along the minus strand of CM075860.1, from coordinate 75,028,389 downwards.
ATATTATACCAAAAAAAAGATACATTTTTAAGTATTTATGTATGAAATGTGAAATAAATTTTAAATTTCAATGCTATTTATTAAATATTTGATTATGAAATTCTTATCAATGTGCTCTTGTTATGTGATAAGCATTAAAATCAATATGTAATATAAGTGATGAGATTTTTATGATTAAAATGTTTGATTTATAATTTGTTATTTAATTAAATACAACTTTAAGTATTTTCAATATATTGCAACTAATATTATATAAGAAAGTATTTTAATTTTTGACGAGATAACATCTTGAATGATTTTCTCAAATTAGAATATTAAGTATTTTTAATTTTCTGTCACAGAGAATATATGCATTTGGTTTAAATTAAAAAATATTATTAATATTTCTTAAGGAATTGATATTTATGGAAAGTTTTGAAATAACTAAGGTCGAAATATTATATATATTTCAAATTAATTTAGATGCATACTTACGTTTTACAAGTAATGTCTTTTTTAACATAAATATAGATAATTTTTTAAAGTTGCATGATTTTAATGAAACTACCTGCAATATCTCATAAATTGATTAATTTGTCACATTATTAGTTAATATTCATATAATAACAGGAAAACTGTAAGTCTGTTACAATATTCCTTCATCGAAACTTTTATATTTTTTAAAAAATGAAAATTAGTTTACCAGAAAAATTGCACGCATACATTTTTACAATCCTTTTAAAAATGAAATACTCAAATGAATGTTTTGAAATAATTGTTTCTGTGAGAGTTAAACTGAAGTATTGTTTTTGAAAGGATTTAGTTCTTATGTTCAATGAACAATACATTTCGCTTCTTGCGACTCAATTCTTTTCAGAAATCGCTTCTTGTTAACTTAATAAAGATATTTTAAGACAATTGCTTTTAAATATCTTTGTGAAAATTTGTGATCAACAAACTGTCAAATTTCAGATATTCAGTCAATAAATGATTCGGTTCAAAACTTTTTCATTGCAGTTTTGAATTTTAATCTTAAGTTACGCAACTCGTAAGATTTTTTTTCATATTTTACTCCTATGATTCTTCCTTTAAATGCAATTTCAATTTTCTAAATTTATGCTTGGCTTCCCTTCAATTTTTTGAAGAAGAATTTTTAAAAATAATTGCTTCTTAAAGTATATTTTAAACAAATAATCTAAATAAAATGTTTAAAAAACACTTACGAGATTATTGATTTTATTTGCATTTATTGTAAAGATATTTTTCAAAGAATAATAGGAATTATATATATTGTATTTTATTATTGTTAAAAGTTTTAATTATAAAAGTTCAACTTAAATTCTAATGTATGAATAATAAATAAGAATAACTTTTCTCACATTGTGCGTAAAATGTACAAATTGAGTTCTTTAAGATATTTCTGTAATAAATACTAAGAAAAGGGAAATTAATTGAAAGTTTAGATAATTTTTAGTCAGGTTTATTTTTCTATTTTATGAAAAGACAAAATTATATATTCTTTTTATAGAAAATTTGCTTCAAAATTTCAAACACAATATTTCTTCATAAATTTAAATAAATATTTCAAGCATATAATATCGAATGTATTTAAATAGTATCTAACACAAAATAAAAATATAATGAAAGAAATTCAATCATTAATTTCTTAAATAATAAAAAATAGGATAATTTACTATTTTTTATTATTTAAGAAATTAATGATTGAATTTCTTTCAAAATAGCAATTTTACATTTCATTTATAAGTGAGTAAAATTTTCAAGATATTTCAAATTACAGCAGCTATTTCTTGTATTTATTTTCATTATTTCATAATTATTGTATATAATGATATAAGTTAATTTTCTAATTTTGTCCTTAAGAAGACTTTATGAATTGAAATAATCTTGAGTCATATTTAAAATCCTTATGTTGTTTTTGCTGCTATTACTTTTTGATAAAATAAAATGTTTACATTACTAATTCATTTTACAGGCCTTTTAAAGATTTTCGCATTTAAAGAAAGGGAATAAATGGGACAGATATGAAATTTCCATTTAATTCTGGTTTTTAAACATTTTATAATCAATTAAGTTTTTAATCAGTTGAAATAGAATTTAATATACAAGATTATTTTGAAGTTTGTAACATTTATAATGCATATAAATATATATGGTACAAAAAAGTTGCCTAATTTATAGGAGTCAAGTGCTAGTGCAAATGACATTTTCTGCAGATAATTGAAATGATAGGTTCACATTTATTAAAAAAAAACAATTAGTATAAAAATTCCTTAAAAGATGGTGCTGTAACTCAAATGTATTTATTTGCATAAATTATTATTTCAGAAGATTATTTTCTGTATAGCACTTATGTATGTGAATGATAAGAAAGCAATTTTTGTCCAGCATTGATTATTTCTCTACACGTCATTCCTGAACTGCAAGAGAAAACACTATTTTAACATTTATCTACCAAATATACCCAAATTATTTTGTAAGATGCAAATACGAAAAGATCCAATATCTCCATATACCATATATATGAGGGTACAAAAATTTGAAACAAATAGGCAACATTTCATTCTTTCAGATAAAGATGAAAGCAAATCCAGTCTACCAAAGTCGAAAATGTGGTTTCCTATGAGGTTGAAGCCAATGACCAGTTATCTTATGTTAGTATGAGTGTATAATTTTTTTCTATAAACTGGACATGCCATATTCGAATACAAAAAATCTTCAGTGGATTTTTTATTTTTATCCCTAAAATATCAAATCTGTGCATACATTGCAGAATGTGAACAACGAAGTTCATAAAACATTTCAAGTGCAGTTCCTTGCTCGAATGAAAGCTGACACCACTCTGTGGTTGAAAAAGCCGATGCCTTCCTCAATTCCTAAGTTAACATCCGGAATTAATAAATTTGCGCAGCAAAAAACTTCCATACTATCCAAAAAAGGTTATTACACCCTGAAAAATGACAGCATAGTGTGGTTTTTTAACTAATTTCCAAATTGTATCGTTTATTTTCGAAGAGATAGTGGTTATGTAATTCTTATTTATTTCGATATAGGTCAACTGTACCAAGATATGGCTGACAAAAGTTTTAATTCTATAACTTAAAGATCATGGATACCCTCAGAATATTATTTTTATGCAGGATGACACATGTCTTCACTGTGATCCTTACGTAAAGCAATTTCTAAGGCAGCATTCTAAGATGTGCGACTGAACATTCATCTTACGTAGCCCGTTTTCTTTTTTTTGACTCACAAACATACCTGCCATAATTATTTCGGTAGAATTTTCTTAAAAAATATCTATGAAAAAGGACTACATCTGCGACAGTTCTGAAGAATTATATTCGGTAGCATACTCTGAGCATTCGTGTAGCCTCACTCCTAAAAGTAGGGGAAATGTTGTTCTTACAATTAGAGAGCACATTGTTGCTCATGAAGAAGGACATATTGAGCAATTAAATGCAACTTTTCAATATTATTTTATATTATTCAATATTTATAAAGCATTGAATATTTTAAACATATTATATTGCCACCTATTGGCAAATTTTGGAACTATTCTGATTCATCTCATTTGAACCAATATAATTCCTTTTAAATCTCTTTGAACTGGGCAAAGTATTTCCATTTGACCCGGAATCTGCATGCATGCTTACGTACCATCATTCATACTCATTTATGTATGTATTCAAAATTTGCCAAAAGTTTATGTAAAAGTGTCTTTGATTATAACAAAAATGTTACAATATTTAACATTTGAATGTCTTGTCAACGGAACATACAGAAACGAAAATCTTGTCCAAAATGGGGAATCAATATCCATACTACAATGGAGGTGTCATAGATTTGGATGCTTTTTTTATCATATTCAATAAAATACTTTCGGAAAATTCATGCGGCTGCATTCACCAGATGTGAAATATGGTCAATTTTTCGAATTATTCTTGCTTGGGTGATTCTCCGATATTACAGCAAGGGAAACGCTTTTTACCGCCGACAACCATAAAGCTTTACCTTAATGGATACTCAATAAATAAAATAAGAATGAAATATTACATTGCAGATGTCATATTTATCAAAATAAATAATGAATTATACTATTGTTTGAAGTAATTTACTTTCATTATAAGAAAGTAATGAAAACCAGGTATATTTTATCTGAAGCTACAATATAAATATTACATTTTCTTATAGTGGAAAACATTTGATTTTTAATGTTTTTGTTTCAATGTATATAATCACAGATAATTATTAAATATTGTAGAAACAAAAATGATTTCTTTATGCAACATTTTCTTATTTTCAACATTTTTCTTTCTTTATACATATTGTACATTTCTTTCAGTACATAACACAGTGTGGTAAACATTTTATTAATTCAAAATATGTAAGCTCTTTCTTGATTTAACTTTTTAATTCATTAATAATTCTTAACATTCACTGGCAATTAATAAAATGAATATTTAAATTTCTTTTCATAAAAAATATAAAATTCTGCGAGTCATTATGTGAAATTTTAAGTATTTTAATTATCATCAGTTCAAAAGTTATATTTAATGTGAATTTATAATATTTGAAATAATGAAAAAAATCTTAAAAGCATTTAAAAGACAGTAACTTTTAATTAAACATTTGTTAATTATTATGTTAAACATTATATTATTAATATTATGTTAAATATTATATTATTAATATGAAATTTTAAGTATTTTAATTATCATCAGTTCAAAAGTTATATTTAATGTGAATTTATTATATTTGAAATGATGAAAAAATACCTTGGAAACATTTAAAAGACAGTAACTTTTAATTAAACATTTGTCAATTATTATGTTAAATATTTTATTATTAATAATTATAATGCTTTAGATTCATTTTATGTCCTTGTGAAATAGATGATTGCAAAGTTATATAGTAACTATTGTTTATAATTTGAAAAACATTTTTCAAACAGAAGCTTTTATGCATTTTAGAAATTGCTCTAAGGTAATTTATAAAATAATATTAAGTATCTAAATTGTACCAGTTTAGCAAAGTTCTTTTAAACATTAAGCCAAACTGTTAAATTAATAAAAAATAAAGATTTTGATTTTCAAATGTTTATTACATTTTGTTTATATTCATTAAAAATGTAAAACATTTCAAGTATATTTTAAGAGAATTTTAGTGTGAAAACTTTAAATATATGCTAAAGATATTTCTACTATGTAATGAACATTTTTACATCTCATAAGACCTAAAAGTTACCAAAAGTCCTTACAAAAATCACTGCAATTATCTATAATATTTTGAAACTTTATAGCTAGGAAATAAGACTCTGATCTCATGTTTTTTTATTATAATTTTTTTAAAACTACCATTTAATTGAGTATAGATATAATTTATTATAAATTAATATTATTTCTCATACATATATTGAATATTCAATGTTATATAATGTTAAGAAATAAACAAATATCTTAATTTGATATAAAATGAACTTACTTAAAATGCGTAAATCTCTATTTTTTAGTATAAAGCTAAAATTCATAAAATAATTTATTCAAAATAGTTGAAAGTTTTGTTCCCTAAATGAAGTAATGGTTTACCAATTAATTAATAAAAACAATAAAGAATAGCTTCCTTTATCCTACAAACTTTTCTTACTTATATCATTAATTTAATTTATTTAGATCACTTTTTAGAATTTCATTTAAAATAAAATCCATTGCTAACATTTATTATGCATACAAATGATATTGCAGCCACACACCATTGTGAATAAAATCCGGAAACCCTGGTATTTAAGCATATTTAAAAAGTTATTAAATTTCATAATTTATTAATATATTATTATTTTCTCGAATGAAAAAGGCGCTGAATTTTGTTTCTGAAACAATTGTTTATTTAGCATAATTTACTGATGCACATTTTCTGAAATTATTTAATTCTTATGCTAAAAAGTGTTAAACTTAATTACATTTTTTGCTAGTTTTATATTTTTGGGTGAATTAAAATATTAGATGGAGGGTTTTCTATTACCCTGAAATACATTACATACTACATACTGCCGTAGTTGTTTCTTACATTATTCCCTTAAATTTCTTTGAATTATTCTGAATATTCATAGGAAACATTTATTCTTTAATCATTACACATAAAACGAATTTTAATATTTTTAATTAAAAACATTTAGGAATTATTTCATTCTCGTATGAGGCTTACAAATGTTACCTATTAGTGAAGTTTTTTTCTAACTTATAAAAATAGTAAATTAATGAGATAAAAGCACTGCGATATTATTAATAGAAAAAACATTCTTTGTAAATATTTGACAGAGCAGTAGCCCGAAATTGGAAAAAATTCTAAAAAAAAGAAAATGTTAATTTTCTTGTTTTAAATTTTTTTGCAATTTCAAAAAATTATATTTTTCTCAACTTAAATATTTATCAAACATTTTGAAAATAATACACTTTCGAAATTCTTTTATTGGCAGTTTTAGATTCAAAATTTTGAAATTGCAAATTTTGCGGAAAATGAAGTATAATTAATTCTTTGATACAAAATATTTTTAAAATTAATTTATCCAGAATAATAACATAAGATGAGTGTAAAAAATTTGGATTAAGTTGTCTACATTTTTAACATTTAATAAGTGAAAATAAATATAAATTGAAAAGAATAATTACTTAAAACTAAAATATCATTATTTTCAATAATAAATTTTAACAATAATTTACAAATTTTTATGCGTATGCTTTGGTTAACAACTAGCAAAATGTTTTCTGTCTTTCTTCTTCAAAAGGTAAATGGAATTAGGTTATAAAGAAAAATTAGGATTCTTTGAAAACCATGAAGCAACTAATCTTTTACTCAATGTTAAATGCAAAAAGTAAAAATAATATTTTAGTATTGAATTTATGACAAAATATTATTCTAATAAAAGTTAATATTATTGACCAATATATCTTCTAATGAAAGTCATTCCTATACTGCAATTCTACATATTTAAATTCAGTGTTTCATTAACTTTTTTAGAGCAAAAGAAAAATCAGTACCAAAATGTCTCCTGTTTTAAAATTCAGAAACTAATAAACACAAATTTTACCTATTGTCAAATTGTCTGCCATACAAACATCCGGTGTTAATTCAGTGAAAGTTTATTTGAAAAAAATCATTAATTTGGAAACACTTTCTTATATTCTTCTAATAAAAGGTGTTCTTATAACGAAACAAGTTTACTAAGTCTATACCATTCAAAAAATGTAATTTGCAATGAATTAAAAATAAAAAAGAGTCTAGAGTAACGAGTATTTAGTCGTTGATATTGAAAACAACGTGAACAAGCAACTAAAATCATAATAACGTAAGAAAATGAAAGCGAAATAAATGTACCACTAAATTATCCGAACGTTTTAACAGGAATGTACTTCATAAAATTACTTGAGCGAAAAATAGACTTCAAGTCATTTAATGACTAATTGTCTTTCAATAGTTTCTGCTGTTTTTTGCAGATAATTTGTAGACTGTTTTGGAAAAATAAAAATATCGATACAGCAGCTACTTCTTCAAAATATTTCTTAATTAGCTTATACTCAATTTTATAATATTTTTTCTTAAAATATTTGTTGACAAAAATTTGGTTTCCTCCTTTTTTGATATTTAATGTCATGTTTCTACTTTTTCTAATGTTTTTAACTAAAGATGATTATTAAATGCTATACATATATGTAAGTATTGAGTTATATAAGTTACCAGGTCAGTAACTATAAAATGCGGATTTTTTCAATAAAAATACGCAACGATTTAGAAAAAATGGAAAGATATATTTTACTCAAAGTATCGGCCCTAGTTTTCTACACATTTTTGCCATGTAGTAGGTAAATTATGGATGCCATTCCAAAAGAATTAAACGTCGCGTGAGTCAAACCAGTAGTCGAGCCATTTTTGGACGTCTTCATAAGAATGGAAGTGCTGCTCGGCAAATGCATGTCCCATTTATGAATACAGGTGATTGTCTGAAGGAACAAGATCTGATGAGTATGGCGGGTGGGGTTTTATTTCCCATCCAAGTGCTGCCAAAGTGTCCTTGACCAGTTTTGCTGTGTGGCTGGGTGCTTTGCCATGCAGCAAAATCAGCCTTCTCGATCTTTTGCATGGCTTTCCAGCGTTTGGAAATGGCTACACGTGAAACATTTAATTGCTCTGCCAATATTTCTTGAGTTTGAGTGGCGTCCTCATCCAATAACGCTTGAAGCTCGGTGTCTAAACTTTTCGGTTGATTTTCACATTCTTTGTCTCTGATATCGAAATCACCACTTCTGAATCGTTTAAACCACCGTTCGCAAGTGTCGGCAGATAGAGTATGTACACCGTATGCTTCCACAAGAATTCGATGTGCGTCCTCTGTTTTTGTCTTCTGATTAAATAAGAAAATCAGCATATGACATAAATGCTCTTTGTTTGGCTCAAAATTCGACATGTTTACCACCGAAAAAAATATGCTACTAACTCTGAAACTTTTAAGCAAATATGGCGTTTTTAAACTTGCTGTCACAGCTACAAAATGACATATTGGTTATGACACCAGCATCTATAGACTTAGTGCGCCATCTACTGGAAAAAAATCAGCATTTTAAAGCTACAGACCTGGTATGTTTACTATTTGAAACATTTTTCCGATATTCTTCTGTCTCTTTTAAACATCAACAATAAGATGTTTTATATAAATAATACAGTATCCAAAGTTCTATCAAAATAAGATTAAGAAAGACCTTAGTGAAACTGTACAGAAATACAAGCACTATTTCGTGCAATAAAGAAGGATTTCGTGAAGTCATTCATGTTTTGTTGTAGAAGTTATTATTAAAGATATATAAAACCAATTAAATGTAATATAGTTTTTAAAAGCAATCTGTATTAAATCAATTTCGACTTTTTATGTAATTTGAACTTATCGATATTACATGAAGGAAAAATATTCGTTTTTGATAAGAAACTAAAGAAATTTGAATTTTCTTTAATGATGCAATCAATAACCATGGAGTCAGAATTTTAAATTGTTTTGACGATTCTAGAGCTTTAGTTTTTCGATATGTATATATTCAATATTTGACTGGTGTGAGTATAAAGAAACAAAAGTAAAGTTGTACTAAAAATAGATATTTATAAAAATATTTATTATAAAATTTTTTATAGTTCCAACACTTAAATGGCCAAAATCTTTAAGTGATATATAAATTTAATTTGATATTTTGATTTTCAGTAGAAGAAAGTTTATGATAAAAAACATTTTTCTATTACTAATACTTTAAATACTAAAAATAAATAATTTTTTATCTAAACTTCCCTTCTTTTAACTTCTGCTTTCCTTAATAAGATTTATAACATCTAATGTACTAAAAATATCAAATGAATTTATTTGTTTGGCTTAGATGTATTTCGTTCTATTGAAACAAAAATTACATCTTGAATTACAAAATTACATAAGTGAATGATTATTTGTTCCCTAATATAAGATATATGAAAAAGAATATACAAAATAAATAAAAAAATGTATCGGGTAATATTTACATAATTTTATTGCAAATTTTTTTATTATATTTTGTATGCACTTTTATCTTGACATATACAATTTTGTTGTTTTTATAATTTTAATAGATGTACACTGTACATCTATTTTTTCTACATCTATTTATGCACATCGATTTGTCACTACCTTCCACAATCATAAATCTTAAAAATATCATAATAACTTCTGAAATGAATTTTTATGAAATCTGAAAAAATATCATAAAAATTCAATTCAAAATATTTCATGAATATGTTGAAAAATTGTTCAATAAACAAATATTTCTAATCAACTTATATAGATTAAAAAATTATGTAGAAAGATAAATTTATGTATTCAAGAATATAAATATAAATTAAAATGCATCCTTATTTTAAATCTACGAAATCGTCTAAATTTAAATACAATTATTTTTAAAGATGATAACATTTGTTTTAAATAATGATCATTCTGAGTCCATATTCTCTAAGCGTACTATTTTAGATCTAGCGTTTAAAGATAAAGGAGACTGTTTGAAAAGTTTAACGACACTTATTTTTAAAATTTACAGTAAAAATTTTTATGTTCATATAACATTGAACAAAAATGATCAATAACTATAAGACTTTATTTTCAATCCATTTAAAATTTGATAGTTTTATGTCATTTTGTGAGGAATGTCTAAATCAGGAAAATTCTAAAGAGTGATTTATTTTCGAGATTTGTTATTAACAATTATTTGTAAATTAAATTATTGAAATAAATATGAGTCTTACAATATATGAAAGTAATACATTGAATTCAACATGAAAAACAACAGAAAAATATTTATGTACCGCATAAAATACTTTAAATATAAATCTCAATTAAATTTCAACTCACTATTGATGAAAAGAAATGAGAAAAAGAAGCATTCAAAAGTTTAAAAAAATTTTAAATAGAAAACTTTTTTACAAGCAAAAACCTATTTGGATATAAAAATATTTTCAGAAATAGTTTTATACCGTCGCTTATAACAATTTTGATTTGTATTATGCAAAGAAAACAACTGAATATTCACTAAATTTCATTTAATATTCTACCAATCAGTGTTATATTAATTTCATATGCATAGGAGACATGATTTAAAGATATTACATATTTAACGGATATAAAAATTATAAAAAATATGTTTCAACAATAATAGATTATATCACGAACCTTCTTTTTATACTTATTTTCTTAACTTGTTCTTAGAGTGTTTTGTTATGCTATTCCCAAAAAACTGATTTATCAATAAATAAATTTTATTCAGAAGTGACATATTTCTACAATATTTTTGAACTAAATAACATTTTTTATATTTTCATGTATATGCGTCTTAAAATAAAAACAGTATCCCTTCTAAATTATGAATTATTTTTATCCAGCCATTCTAAATTGTAAATTATGAATTTGCTGAGGATAAAAAATGTTTTATATATTTAAAATGTTTCCAATTAATTATTCTAAAAAATTGTAAATTAAATTCTAATATTAAATTTTTTTACCAAATTTTTAAATATTATCTTGCTTTGACTTGAATCTTAAAAAATATAAAATTCAAGGCTGGAATTTTAATAAATTTAAAATATGAAATTATTAATTACAAGTATAATGTCTACCGAAAAGTTCAGTCCGTTCATCGATGACGATGTAACTAAAACCATGTTGATCTTTTTCGGTCAACAACGGAGACAGCAGAAAGCTTAATTTAGCTCAGCAAACTATTTCGGACCACATTCCGCAGATGGGATTGGTTATTCAAAATGGGTTCCACATGAATTACTTAAGAAAAATTTTCAGGATCGAGTAGTCTATCTCTGTTTGTTCCGAACAAAATCGAGCACTTATTGAACTGGACGATAACTAGGGATGAAAAGTGAATTACCAACGAAAACGTCGTATGGAAAATTGTATATTGTGCGGAAACCTTGCCCTTCCAACTCTAAAATGAATTTAACTCTGTATAAGAGAATGGTGTGTAAATGGTGGGACATTTGAAGACCAAAAGACTATGAGCATTAAAAATTGAACGAAAATCTCAATTTGAAATAGTATTTTCTGCAGTGGGATAATTTAATGGGAGCAGTCCAAGAAAAGAGGTCAGTGATGTTGTAAGAAAGAGCAGTTCAAGGAAGAAGAAAAAATAAAGAGTTTGTCAAAAAATGGCAGAAAAGGATGGGAAATTGTGTCACCTACAACATATTCTCCTGACTTATCCCCCTCAAACAATCACTTGCTTTTGTCCTTACAGATTTTTTAAAGGGCAAAAAATTAAAAGTGAAGAAGATTTGATTGAAACACTGCTTCAATTTTTCTCATGAAAAGACTAAAAAATTTTCAAAAATTGGGATATGAAAAACTGAAATCACGCTGGCAAGATACCATTAGTTATAATGAGAATTATAGGATTTAATAAAATTTATTAAATTTAAGAAAAACTTGCATTTTGTTTTATTTAAACAATGGAACATAACATCCGTGTATACATATACACACACACACACACACACACACACACATATATATATATATATATATATATATATATATATATATATATATATATATATATATATATATATATATATATATATATATATATATATATATATATATATATATATATATATAAATGAAAATCACTTTGACTTTATTTATGAGAAATAGGAACATAAAATAAATTCTTATATTAATATATTTTAACTTTTACGATTATATATTATTTCATTCTTTGAGATGAAAAATCAGAAACTAGAATTTTGTGCTTGAACCATTAACGTGTTGAAAAATTTAGCGAAAGTATAAGTGATTTTTTCTTATAATTTTTGTTAAGATTAATAAAATTTCTGTTGCTTGTATAAGTTACAATACTGGAACATAAGTAAAACATTTTAATTTATTATATTTTATATAATGTAGAAAACATATAAGTCAATTTAAAATTCTCAAAATAATAAGCAGATCGTGATAAATTATCTCACACTTATATTTATGCAATATTTTTGAAAGATTATTTGTATTTAATGGTATTACACACAATAATGAATTCAATATTATTTGCTACGGATAACTACTCTAAAATAGTATGTGAATGACATTTACGAAAAATAAAGAAAAATGGTTTTTATTTCTGTAATCATTATTCATTAAAAAAAGTAGAATTCCCAAGATTGATTTGATACTTCTATGTAAACTAAACATTCCCGTTAAGATTAAATCTTATTGCTGAATAATTATCCAGTCATGTTTCTTAGTTGAATTAAATACTCATTGACATGCTCTTAATGTAATAAAATATAAAAATTTTAATTAATAATATTTGCCTTATATAATAATTTTATGTATGAGGCAGCATACTTATATATTAAGGAATCATAATTTATGAAATTTCTTATATTATGAAAATCTACCAAAAAATTTTCCAGAATTATATAGCCGGTACCACATTATATGGTTAATTTTTAGTCTTGCTGATATAAAATATCTATTTTAAAATTTTTCTTTATTATAGCTTTTTAAACCAATTTTATTTATACCAGATTAATTTATCACATATTTATTTCATTAGTTATTTTCCACTTTCTTCCACACAAAATATATCATAATAGTCTATTTCTCTCTTTAGCGAGGCTTATTAAATAATGAAGCAAAGGTAAACTTAGTGTTCATTTTCGTCACTACTTTCTCGCCCACTTACTTTCTCGAATTTTTTGCGTAATTAAATAAAAGATTCTTGAAAATATTTTTGTTATCATTCAGTTGTTGTGAAACAATTTCACATTTGCAAAAATCTTTTCAAATCCAACAAATGTTCAAAATTTTTCATTGCTGTTTTACCAGGTCTTGTCTTCAATGATACTGTAACTGGAACATTTATACACTCTTATTGCAAGAAATGTCTGAGCATATACTTTGATCATACTGTACGGCTTGATAATCAAAGAAGATACCTTGTCAGTATCATATATACCAATAAATACTCAGTTGCTTTTCTTTTCCTCTTATCAGATATATTTAGGCAATACATAGCGAATGATTAATCCAGAATATATTATTCACAGTGGTATATTCGTAATACATTAAATAATTTTAGATACGTCATTGAAGCAATATTCATTATTAATTACCCAAATTTAACAAAACGCTGTCTATTAATCAAAGTTTAGATTGAATGTAATGTACATGAAAACAGCTTGACCTTGAGGTTGCACTTTTTGAAAATTATTCATCTGAATCCAGATATATTTAAATTATTGAAAAAAGGAGGGATAAAATCTCTGACTTATTTGTGTATTATCTTATGATTTATTATTATATTAATTAAATAGTAATTCATGAACGGGTCCACTTTATTAAACATTAGATTTGTATTTTGCACCATTATAAATATATATGCTAAGAAACAAATAATACAAGCTCATAAAAATAAAATAAAGTTAGAAGATTTTTACGCAGCATTTCCGAAAGTTTTATTAAATTAAATTAGCAGATTGAAAACTTTATAAAATATTTTGCTATTTTATAACAATAGAGTTATTGCCAGAAAAATAATAAAGTGTTAAAATTTAATAAACACTCAAACTTTTTATAGATTTTATAATAACATAACTGTTTTAATCAGATTTTCAGAAAGATATGCATATATTTTTCATATCATTACTTCAAAGAGTTCTTGGAAATATTCAGGAATATAAAACAGATTTGCGCAAGTAATAACTTATGAAAAGAGGATAAATAAAATTTCATTGTGTAATAAATATATTTATATTTATATAAAAAACTTAAAAGTACTCCAAATTTCAGATTGTGATGTTTGTATATAATTCTAATAATCATTATTTACATTTTTTTTGTGCATTTATACACTCGTTTATCAATGTAGTTTCACATTGTAATAGATTTGTATTAATCACAAAATTTGAAAACATGATGTTTAACTTATAATTGCTCATATAGGTTAACATATTTTAAAATAAATATTTAAAACATTACAAAGTACTTAAAAATAATTATGCTTTCAACATGCAGCATTTTCTCATATATATTTCTTAATGAAGAGAAAAACTCATAAATATTTCCTATGAAAAGTAAAATATTTGACAAAAATTATCTTTTTGTAGTACAATAAAACTTAATTTTAAGATACTGTTTAAGAGATTCTTTTAAATAAAAAAGAATGCAGGAAATCTAACTTCATCATTCATGATTTAATTATGTTAGTTTTTCATTACAAATTCTCCTCACGTTCAACTGTTTCAAATAATGTTCTTAAATAAATGAAACAAGCTGCTTATATTAAATAGGAAGACATGCATTTCACTTTGGTAAGTCAAGATAATTTATAAATGCAAAAAATACATTATAATTTATAAAAACACTTTAAAAATACTTTTATAAATTATTTTAATTTATTAAAGCGAAACGGTAAATTAGGATAATTTATAAATGTATGAATCACTTTTTATAATTTATAAAAATACTTAAATTAGCCTAATTTACAGAAGTGAAATGGTAAATTAAGATAATTTATTTAAATGGATAAATATGCTTATAGAAAATAAAACTGCTGGCCGATGGCTAAGTGGTTAGCGGTCCTGACTCCAGAACTGTGGGTTCCGGGTTTGAATCACAGTTCGGGCAAGGATGCTACTTTCTCTATGTGTTTCTCTGTCCTTTCCTGTGTGATGATGCATAAATGTGACTTGCCCTATAAGCGGATTTGTGATGGTATGGTGCGGGTAATGCCTCCGTGCCCGCTGGGTAACGAGAAATGAGTAGCAGTTTCCAGCCATGTTGTGGCGAAGGATTGGTTACCCAAGTGCCAGGCATTGTTATATATATATATATATATATATATATATATATATATATATATATATATATATATATATATATATATATATATATATATATATATATATATATATATATATATATATATATATATAAATTTAATCTCTAAAATAACTATGATGTAATGAATGCCATGAATTTGCTAACACAGCAAATATCTGTATTGACAGCTACAAAATCTTTGAATTATGAATTTGTACACACACAAAGTTTATCATATAGAAATCGTATTTAAGCTTTCAGAAAGTTGTGTTGATATCTTGTGTGAGAAGGAGAAATGAGATTACCAGCACATTTCTGACATTGAAAGAATTCGAGCTTCATTTGAAAGGAATTACTCAAAGTTCATGTATAAAAAAAATTTTGTTTGTTATTTGAGAAGAAAAAGTAACCAAATTCACGAATCTGAATGGAAGAAACCATGCAGTAACGTGATCTGTTCATCAAAAAAATTTCCAGTGGTTCATAGTTGAGTTGTGATAATGCAAATATCAAACGAGTGAACCAATGTTTTTGAGTAAAGAAATATTTGGTTCTTGTGCAGCAATACAGTCGTGAATATTGAAGACATGAAGTTCTTTGTGAAATATTTGGATATATTGTAAACAGTGAAACTTAGTTTAGTACATCATGTAGTAAATTGTGGATTCGGAGTACTTTATCACTATTCAGAACACAGATATTCTTTTCATTGGGTTCATATAATGTTTATGCAATGGAAAAAAATTGCAGCTACAATCTCTTTTATTCACAGCCAGTTTAAAAAATTTATTTAACTGTAACAGTTACAGAAATTTTGATCATTCAACCATAGTTGAAAAAAGATTAACCACTCTCTAATGTAACAACTAACCATATCATCTATAAGAAAATCAAACCGTACCTTCCCTTTCTACTTATTTCTATTATTTCAAATTATATATATATATATAATTATATAAATTATATATTATATAATTTTTCTCAACCTATAAGCTGATTTATGTTATAACATTATCTGGAATATTAAATATTTTTGAAAATTTTGCAAAAATATTTTTTTATGTCTAACAGATTTAAGAAAATATTTAAAATGAATTCTATCACCTCAAGCAAGAACTAGATTTAATTGGCTTGAATTTACAACTTATATTCACTTTAATTTAATAAGATAAGGAAACTAAATCCATCACTATTCAAATAAATTCTTAAATTTATTCATGTGACGAACATTTATTTCCAAATATAACTGTAATTAAATTTCGTAGGTTAAATGTCATGAATATAATAAAAAAATTTTATTTTTCCTTGAAATTATAATTGGTTGCATTAGTTTTCAAGGAATGCATTTTAGAAATACTTAAGTAAATTATTTACAAGAATTATAAACAAGCTTTTTTCTCCTTTATCATACAGATATTTTCTACAAAGAGTTTTTGATTATCACAAACGATTGTACTATTTAATTTAAAGATATTTTAAAAACTACAAGTCTTTTTTTCTGTTATAAAAAATTAAAAATTTCTATATGTTATTAGATGCCTTTTTTATAAAAAAAATATTTCATATTAATAAATGTGAAATAATAAAATCAAATGCTAAGTCAATTCACGAATTAATTTACTTTAATATTTTGTAAAATTTTATAATAAATTACTGGAGATAAGTACATTAACTAGCACAGTTTAAGCTTTATTCCAAATCAATTTATTTCTAAGATAGAAAATAATATTTTTGTCATGGCATAAGTGATTTTTTTTCAATAAATTGAAACAAGTATTAATTCTAATTTACATATAACAGGATCTGTTTAAATTTCGTTATTTGCACAAAGTAGTTACATTAATATTTCAACATTAATCTCATTATAAGAGAAAATTGATTTATATATACAACAAGAAAGATAAGGTTAACAAGAAAGATTTTCTATTTTCGTGTTGCCATTAAATGAAGTGATAATAAGTATACAAATTAGTGTATTATGTAGTTGAGTCACTGGGCTATCGAGAGTAGAAATATCAGTAGTTATAAAAGTAGAACAACTATACACATTCATCGAAGGTAACTCGTACAACGAAGAGAAATGGACATGTTGAGGAAGCAAGTTCGATGTTGTTTTCTTAACGATTTCAAAATGGGCATATAGGCTGTTGCATCAAGTCACCGAATATGTCAAGTGCTTGGGGAAAGTGATGTGAATGAACGTATAGCAAAGCATTGGTTTCACAACTTCAAGTGGGGACATTTGTAATGAAGCTCGAAGTGGACGACTACAGTCTTTGGATGAAGAAGCCCTGCAGTATCTCATCAAATAAAACAGTCAAAAAGTACGTGGTGAATTTTCCACAAAATTAAAGGTTTCTGGCGAAACGTTTAGACTTAATCTGCACCGCTTAGGTAAGACGTACAGGCTGAGCAAGTTGCATCCTCACACGCTGTTGAAAGCCTACTAGCAACAATGAGTGGCAGTATTTATCCTTGCTTTCTCGCTAACGTAGCGCATCAATATGCAATCGAGTGCTGAGCAGTAACGAAAAGTATGTCCTGTATGACACGCCCAAGCATTCCAAACATAAGTTGTCAATTCAGGATACTGTCCCATAAAGTGCAAGACCACCTATACACCCACTCAAGATTATCTTTATCTTGTAAGATTAATCGCCAAATGATTTACTATGAGCTGCTATCAGCGATTCGAACGGTTACTGCGGAGCTTTATTCGCAAGGAATGCAACATGTGCAAAAAGGAATTTCAACAAAAGGAGCCAGCACTGGTTAATAGCAAGGTTGCATTGTTCTTGGCCATTATCACGAGGTCCAATGTCGCGCGAGTGAACAGGAACACCGTACAGCAACTTGGTTGGGAAGCTTTATGTCATCTTCATAACCTTGGCTTACTCACCTGACCTTGAACCTTCAGATAACCACCTCTTCCATTCCCTGCATAATCATCTTCTTGGAAAATCCTTCATTTATGAAGCAAACATGAGCCAAGCACCGACGGACTTCTTTGCTTCCGAATCCCCCAAGTTTTATTGCAAGGGGATTGAGCAGCTGGAATCACTTTGGCAGAAGGTGCTGGATATTGATTGTGATTACTTCGAGGACTAACAATTGGCTACACTTTCTCTAACTCATGTTCTTTTAGGTCCTAAAAGTATCAAGAATTATCTTGTTAACCTTATATATAATATAATAATACATATGGGTATGTGTGTAAGCGTGCACAAACGTATATATATATATATATATATATATATATATATATATATATATATATATATATATATATATATATATATATATATATATATATATATATATATATATATATATATATATATATATATATATATATATATATATATACATAGATAGATAGATAGATGGATGGATATGGATATAGATATAGATAGATAAGTTTTGTTACTATAAAATATTTCTTTGGAAGTTATTTTTGGTGTATGCTCCGAATTTCATATTTTATGACTACTGTAGTTAAATAATCTTTGGCATTTCTCTTTGTTTATTCAGCAGTTCCAAAATATTTTTCATATTTCTAATCTAATCAACAGTATAAAATCAAAATAATATTAGTAAAAGTTAAGAATTTATATTTATGACATGTTAATAGTCATTAACATACAATGTTTTTCACTGTTATCAAAAGCAAATATGAAATATTGATATCCTTCCATTTAGTTTTCCTATTAACGTATACAGAAACTGCGTAATTTCAGAATATAATCACATTAAGTCATTATCTTCATGGTTGCGATATCCACACTACCTAATGGTTAACTTTACAAACGAAGCCTATTCTAGGATCAAGCGTGTCTCCTCTCACAGACAGAGCTGAGATAAGAATTCATGTCACTGCATAAACAGCATTATTCCAATTTTTGTTTCATTTCCTTGAAAAGTATTCTGACATAAATCTCATTACATTATTCTTTTATGAATAAAAATGTGATGAAATTGAAATAATTCGAGCAAGGAATAGACAGTAAAAATGCTTTTTGTTAAAAAAAATTCATTAAGCAATAATAAGAAGTCTTAACTTTCATTCATAATGATTAGAGATAAAAGAAGGAAAATAAGTTTACACTACACATGTATCTGTGTGCTTCTACTGATTGAATATTAATAATGTAATTTAGATTACTTTTTAGAAATTAATAGCATTATTTTTTTAATTTCTGCGGTTTACGTATGTATGTGTTACTCAATTATCTTTTTGCCAAGAAGAAACTGTAATACAAAATTTACAAATTTGCAAACGTGTTTTAAACCTATACTAATGCAAACTAGCATAATATACTCTTTATACGCTATACAATGTACAATGATGTAAAACTTATTAGAATAAAATAACTTTGGCAATTTGAAATCGCATTATATAAACTTTCATGTAATAATATTGCCAGGCTGTATTACTGTGTTATGTATGTATTACTGTATATATATATATATATATATATATATATATATATATATATATATATATATATATATATATATATATATATATATATATATATATATATATATATATATATATATATATATATATATATATATATATATATATAATGAAGCTGCACATACATATACTTGCACCAGTTATTCAATTTTGATTTTTTTCAATTCCACTGGCATAGAAATAAAAAGGAATTTCATCTCATTCTAATGCTCATAAATTATAAGATTAGCTTATGAGGAATGAAAGTATCGAACAAGTCATTATTGCAGCGAAAAATGCCATTGTTGAAATCACTCTTTTAAGACATATTTCCAGGTGCCAGGAGATATTCCAGGAGCTCTATTGAGCATTTGGGTAGATGCCTTGGATTTTGCTATAGTAGGCATACTAGGTAAGCGAACGAAGATAACATAGAACCTATAAACTTCTTGATGAAGCTTAATAAAATTTAATAAAATTTTTCCACTTATGATGGAGAATCATTTGTTAATTATTCTATGAAAAACTCAAACACTTGATAGAAGGCCCAAATTGTATAATATACACAGATCAACAACAGCTTACTCATGCTTTTATGCAAAGCACCAATAAATGTTCTCCCTTGCAAAATACTACGGTTAGAATTCCTGAGTGCTATTTCATGAGAATTTCTTAATATTCAACTGAAATCAGGCATGTGCAGAGCTGTAAGAACGTTGTAAGCAGTAAGAACGTTGATGGACTCAATATAAATGAAATTGATTCTATAACAAAATCACTAAATTTAAATTTTGAAGAATTTAAAAATGTACATAAATCAGATCCAGAGATCCAAAGTTTTCTAGAGTCTAATACCACCACTTTTAAGCTAGAATTAAAACCTTTCCATTTTAGTCATTGCGAATCGATGTGCGACATTTCACCTCAATAGCCTTTTGTCCCACTTTGTTTTCATAGATTGATTTTTAACCATTTGCACAACATTTCTCATCATGAAATAGTAGCAACAATAAAACTAGTTTTTTCTAGTTATATTTGGCCAAATATGAAATACCAAAAAATCATGGGTTCAGTGCTGTGAACTAACCAAAGATCAATAATGCAAAGACATGCCAAAACACCTGTAAGTGCTCTTTCTTGCCCAGATGCCGGTTTTTTATAAATCCACGTCAATATCGTGTGATCACTTCCATCCTTTGAGGGTTATAATTACGTTTTAAAAATAATTTACAGTTTTACCAGATGGATAGAAGCTATACCTATTTCTGGTATTCTTGCGAAGATTGTTATATGAAATATTTCATAATTGGATTTAACGTTTTTGATGCAAATCCATTATTATATCTGACCAAGACCCCAAATCAGTGAGATATGTATACTCGCATGCTCGAGTTAGAGAGAATTAAAACAATTTACCACCATCCTATTTAAAACACAATTATAGAGGGATTTTATGGATATCTATAATCAGCAATTAAATCCCATTAATATCATAATTTGACAGAAATAATCCCTGTCATTCTTTTTGGCACACGAATAGCAGTTAAGCAAGACTTGCAAATTTCTTGTGCAGAGATTGTGTATGGCATTACCATGCGTGTTCCTAGTGAAATGGTAGACAGTTATTCCATCATGGGACAGTTATTTTATCACTAATCTTTAAAACTTGATGCAACAATCGAGTCCTAGGTGAAAATCTTCCCAATGCGTCGATCTATTTTATGGTAATCCCTCACTGAAATCTTGCCCATACGTTTTCTTAAGAATCAATCGTGTGCGTTCTCAGCTGTGCCATTCCTGTATTGGTCCTCATGGTTACCATTGATATTAATGGAAAAATCGTCTCTTTTAACCCTGTAAAACCGACACATCATCTAATAAAAACTGCCCTTCTACGGAAATCAGTAACAAACGTCAGCAAACTAATATTTGACCATAAACATTCATCAGCACAAATATTAAAATAACTAAATCACACAAAACTTTAAACAGGTCAGGGAGACATGTATATTTTTCAAAACATTTGGCTACTTATATTACTAATTAATTATCTTATTTAAATTCATTCTGTTATTTGTATCATTTTTATTTAATATATGCCTGTTTCATTATCTAATTAGATTCAAATTCTTCAATTTTGTTTCTTGTTTTAAAATTTCGTAGTTTTTTTTAAATAATATGTATTATGATACACATCATTTTATCAAGAAGGATGCCCTTTGTCACTGGGGGGATACTCCGTCGGGAGTCACAGAGTTTTGCTTTATCGCGCCAACATAACTCTTATGAACATTTTTAAGAAGAATCCACTGTCGAGAGTATATTTCACTTTTCTAAATGAGTGGAAAGTTAGATGTCTGTGTGTCACTAAAAGAAAAACAATGAATAAAATGTTTTGATGGAGACAAATATTATGTCGATGATGTTTATCCTAATATATTATAACAAATTCTCAATTTAAATTGCTTTAACTTTAAGCAAAAGGTAATTGGTATTACTTTCAGATATTACAAAAAATAATAATATAACAATATATATATATATACATATACATGTTTTTAAGTATATCAAAACTAAAAACAATTTTCTGTCTAAGCATATGAAAGTAACGAAAAACACACATTAAATAAAAACATCGTATATCGTAAGAAATGCCCCATGGATATACAAATAAATGGTTTCATTTAGTAGTAAATTACATTCCTAGACTAACTGTGATATTCATTTTATTATATATTTTATAATTTAGGAGAAAAATGAATTTTTGTGTAGTGCGCCCATATGGTGCGGATGACTTCTGATTCTCGCTTAGATTAATTACAAAATTCCCGTATATCTCAAGAAAATGCCCAATGGATATACAAATAAATGATTTCATTTAGTAGTAAATTACATTCCTAGACTAACTGTGGTATTTATTTTATTATATAAATTACGTATATATAAAAATAGCCTCAAATATGATAACAATATTTGAAGCATTTAACAATAACAGATTTCATATTTGACATAGCTTTGTAAATACTTCAAAAAAAAACCTAAATAACAGACTTTCCAAATAACTGTTTGCCAATTAAAGACTAAAGTCCGCCAGAGACTAATTTTGTCTGCAGTCCCTCCTCTCATTTTGTGATATGTAAATTTAAACCTATCACAAAATATAACTATCAGAAATTAATACAAGTATATATATATATATATATATATATATATATATATATATATATATATATATATATATATATATATATATATATATATATATATATATATTATACATTCAAAATATGCATAGAATTACTTATAAATACATAATAATAAGGATTTTTTAAAAGAACAATGGATTCTTAAATTATTAATTTAAGTTTGTCAAATTATTTTAGAAAACATAATTTAAATTCTCAGGATAGCAAAAGACTATGATTATTAACATATTATTTGCTTAGATTTATACAATTTCCTTTTTTTATAATTTTGTTCATTAACCGTACTTGTGAAAATGGAGCATACCTTTCGGATTACCTTTTCTAGCTTGCATGATAAAATTTAATGCTGACCAAATCTTCTTTATACCTTATGCAGTTCCTCAGATTTATTGTTATTTGGCTCTTTTGAATCTTAGATCAAAGATGGTGAGATGTTCGAGAAATACTTATGTCTTATCGCTCAATGCCAAAAGCCTTTTAAAAGAAGGTTTTGAAACTTTCTATAAAGAAACCACAAAAGATAAAAAAAAAACAATTCTTCAATAGCAATAACACATTTTTCTTTAGCTTTATGATACTTTTTCTATAATTCAATCTCAAAAAAGGATTTTATAATCCTCCAAAACACAATAAGAGGATCATGATAAAATACATATCGGAAAAAATCTTTTGTGCTTTCATCTGGAAAATTTCATATTATTTCAAAAGCTTAAGAGTGTTTAGTGTTTAACTTTATTGCAAAAAAAGAAATTGCTTATACTAAATTACGTTACACTAAATAACGAAGAAATGTTTTAGCAATCCAAATTGGTCGATTAAAATAAATGTAAAATGCAACAATAAAATATTTTCTTATTTAAGATGAACTTTTATTAAAATCAAATGTTAAAAATAAAAATGTTCGAAAATAAATTATTGGACGAAATGACAAAGTAATTTATAATATGAATTTATTGCAAGTAAAAATTATAATATCTACATATTTTTCTATAAATGTTTGACAAGCATATTTAAATTGATTTATTAAAAATGCATCTTTAATAAAATATAAAATTTTCTTACTATGAGGTATTAATGATTATAATAGATTAACCCTATAATTATTTATAGATTATGGAATTTTTATGTGTAAGCTGTAAAATAAAATAAAATTACAAAGAAGTATAGATCGAAATATATATATATATATATATATATATATATATATATATATATATATAAATATATACACTTATTCTGCCTTTTATCTGTATTTTCCTTTACCACCTTGATCAGAATTTTAAAAAAGAATCAAATCCAATCCGTATTGATTTGATTATGATATTTATTTATTTTTGTATATTTTATATAAATGATTTTATGCAAATATTTTTATCTAACAATTGTATATATTTGTGTATTTATCAAAATCCCAAATATTTAAGGCAAAAACTTAAATTACAAGGAAATTATTAAAGCCTGTGTAATCTTAGAAAGTTGAAAATTTTAAAAGTGTAATCATTAAAAATTTATTATAAATATATTTGGTCTACAATGAAATATCCTGTTCTACAATAGAAATATTTATTTAATATTTCCCTCAATTAGTCATTTACTAATTAAACATTATTAATGAATAATCAAATTAAATAAACTTTTATAATTTGTCTTCTTATGGAAAAAAATTTATTTAATTGTAAATTCCTGGAATTTTTTTAATTAAGCTGTGACTACTTTTCTTATTAAGAATTTTCTCCACTTTCAAACTCATTTCAATTAAGTAGTTTAAATATGTTATGAGTATCAAAATTTATGTATTTCTGGATAATAAATATAAAATGAAATATTTTATGAATATGATTTGATATGAAAATATGTTAACTAAGAAAAGTTATGAAAGAATTTGTAACATCAGTCTAAGAGAAATTAAAAATTATGAAAATTAAATAATACTATGCATTTATGTGTCGGAATACACATAAATTAATAGCAATATTTAATTTCCATAAAATTATATTAATATTTTAGTTAACTTTAGTGTATATAAATGAAGTAAAATAAAATACTAGAAAAACAATTATTAAAAATTTTTGTAAATAAATTTTGTTTTTCTGGTAAATCTTGGCTCTAATCTTCCTGTAAAAACCCAAAAACAGGATAACTTAAGTTTGAATATTCCATTTGTAAATGTATTAAAACGTTTAGCCAAAAATATATAAAACACACTTTCATTTTTGGACTGATAATATTAATTGAAAAGTTGTGATTGAAGATTAATTCACTGAGTCGGTCATATTTATTATTTTCCAAAACTTCACAAGTAATTAAAAGAAGAAATGTAATTTTTATATCCTTTCACAAGTAAAATCCATGTGAAAACATTGAATTAATTGATAATTTCGTCATTAAATACAGATGAGTCTTCAATATAACGTTTTAAAATATATTTGGTAATCATTTAAAAATAAATTGGTAACTCAAACAAAACTTATTAAACTTTAAAAAATCCAAAAACAATTATGTTTATGTATTAATACTTTTTAAAATGTCACAGCAAGTAATAAGAAAGATTAAAGGAATACGAAATTACTGTGCTTTATACCTCTTAAACGGGATGATTTGCACAAACTATGTCTTCATAATGAGCATATTTGATCAGTTTCATTTTCTTAAACCTTGTCCCCAAACTGAAGAAATATTTTTATTTCTTCACTTATTTCTTATGCACCAATCTTTTCTATACTTAAAATTTTATTTCCAAACGCTTGTCTAGTTTCTTGTATGCATTGATCTTGATTTTTCACATTTTGTACTAAAAACACAAAATTTGGCACAGGTGCCGTATAATCCATGATGCCAAATTTTGAGATTGGCGATTTTTTGGCGGATTTTCTTATGCATCTGGCAACCGCGTTTTTATTAAGTCATACATATGGAGAGCTATAAGAATTATGCAGAAAATTCTATTTTGGTAATCTTAGTTATTACGTGATCACGCACGTCACGATGGCAACATTTCTTCATCACCAAAAAAATTCAGAATTTAGAATCATGGATTATACGACACCTGGGCCCGAAAATCGTCTTTAATATCTGTAACAAATACTGTTATTGATTTTTATCTCTTTTCTATTTATCAATATTAGCGACTTTTAATTTAACATTTCGTACGAGAGTGGGTTTCAGAAGTCTTCCATAGACGCAATCAGTTTATTCTGTCATTTTTTTCCTCTCAAAGTATTTTCAAATTTTGAACATTGTTGGTAGTCAATCAATTGTACCAGTCTAGTTCGTTGTTGGCCAATTTGAATTACAATTGCTTACCATAGTCATTTTTCATGAATTATTTGCTTGTGATTTTTAATCAACATTTAAATCAATATTATCTCCATCTTCCATATTACCATGCCTTCGCTATTAATATTTATAATATTTTCTATAATTCTTGTTTAATAAATATGCTACATTTCAAATTACGAAATAAAATCGAGATAGTAAAATCTAGCTTCATAAAATAACCAAAATTAACTTCAAAATGTGAATATTTGATTTCCTTTTGATGTGTGTGCCTTGTGTTTCATTACTTAACAAATTTAATTATTCAGACCATTATCTGTCTTATATCTTCCAATTCATTCTACTGATATGTTCACATATCTCGGTTCGCCTGTTTGGCGTAACATTTTCAACGAACTCTGCTATGGTTTTCTATGATTTATTTTTGCTTAACTATATATTTTCACATATATAGCCCAGGATTTGGGGCACAGGTGCCGTATAATCCATTATTCCAAGTTTTGAATTTCTTTAGAGATGAAGAAATATTGCCATGGTGATGTACAAGATGACATGCACGACAACATAAACCAAATACCAAAATAGAATGTTTTGCATAATTCTTATAAGTCTCCATATGTCTGACGTAATAAAAATGAAATTGCCAGATACACAAGAAAATTCGAAAAAAAATTGCCAATCTCAGAATTTGGAATTACGGATTGTGCAGCACCTGTGCCGGATTTGGTTACAAAATGCCTTTTCATTATACGGAGTAGAGAATGTTCGAAACTGCGGAAGTAGCTAAAATATTCAAAACATGATGTTCTATTGCATTTGCTTAGCACATAAGCCATAAAATCCAGCATGCCAAATTCTAAGTTTCATTTTTTTGGCTTGATTTTCTTATTCATCTGGCAGCCAAGTTTTTATTACGTCATAGAAATGGTGAACTGATTAGAATTATGTTGAAAATTCCGTTTCGGCAAAATTAGTATTTACGTCATCGCAAGATGTCACAATACGTCATCTTGGTAATATTTTTTCATTTCCAAAAGAAATCAGAGTTATTCAAGCTGGATTATTTGGCATTAGTGCGAATTTGCTCTTTAATAGTGCAAAATTTGGAGGAAGATGAGTTTTCTGTAAGATGATCTTGATACACACAAATATCTTGCTCAGGATTGGACTGCATATTTTTTAGGTCCCCTTGATATCGAGAATTCATTTCACAGTGCATAATATATTTCATTAAAATCACTTTCTCACAAATCTTTTGAAGTGGTTTCGATAATCTCAAATATGAATATACTTTAACAGAAAGTAAAGTGTGATGGCCTGTCGAAAAAGAGCCTCGAAATAAATATTTCATCATTTTTAAGCGTGTTCTCTTGTGAGTAAGAATGCCAAGTATATGAGTGATAGTTATACTAATAGTAGACATCAAATTGTTGGACGTCCAAGTATCATCATCGACTCAGAAGCTATCCCTCTTCGTAAAATAAGATAGATAGAAAGCAGTAGCTCATGTAATGGTCAAATGTAATATAGATCAACGTAAAAGAAAATTTACAGAGAATACTTTAGTTTACCTCATCATTCAAATAAATTTAAATAATAGCAAAGTAAAAAATAAAGATAAAAAAGCACAATTACTAAAAATTTATTTTAACTTATTATTATTTCGTTTTTTGTAAAATTCTAATATGAAACATTTTAAATTATTTTAGACATAACTCAATATGTTTTGGGTTTTCTTCATTTATAATTATTGTTCTCATTTTGCTTTATATTTTTCCATTTTTTAAAGATTATGTACTGAAAATTGTGGAGTATTATAATAAGTAAATAATAAAAATAATTTTATAATTTGTTAATTCACATCATATTTTACAATAACTTAATCATTGATTTTTTTTTTTTTGAAATTTTTATGATGCAGAGATAAAATACATATGAATTTTATAATTTACAAATTTTGACTAATTTACTCTTATTACTTAAGGATAAAAGTAATTGAATAGATACAAATTATATAAGAAAAAAATTTGTATCAATGTACGAAAATGAATACCGTAAACATATGCAGCTGACAACTTAGACAATTTTATTGAGAATATCGAAAGAGAGAAAATTAATTTACAAAGCATTTTTCTGGCCCATCTTTTGTATATTCAAAATTTATAGAATAACGATTTAAAGATATAAAATAAATTGATTATGGTTGAAATTAGGAATCGTAAAACAAAAATTTATATGTAAGGATAGGGTTACACATTTGGCTATGAAAATAAAATGTTACAAAGTATTTAACAAATTATTGTACAAGTCTATTTCATATTTAAAATTTTTAATTTACAATTAATCACATATTAAACTTACAAATTATAATTATGAAGATAAAATTTTATATTTGTCTATGTTTTATTATTAATTTTGATCTTACTTGTGTTGAATTAGAAAGCAAATCCCAAAATTTTAGTTTGTTTCAAATGATTACCATTATTTTGAAAAAAAAAAAGCTTTTACGATTTTAAATAAATAATCTAAGATGGCAAAATAGAACTATCTAATAAACATGAAATTCTAAGCTAAAATATAATTGAAATATCGAAATGTTTTTAACTAAGATTTTTAAAGTATATGTAAAATTGAATATAAATAAAAAAGTGAGTGCTTCTTTTAATTTTGAGCGCCTAGAAATATTGTGAAATTTTATTAAATCTTCATCTTTTATCTAGCACTAATCGGCCAATCAAGTATCTTCTAATATTTTCCATACTTACTTAAATTTATTTTTAATATTTTTCAATCGATTTTATCTGGAGATTTTGGTTTATTGCCTGAGATAATAGTTGAACTGTAAGTTCAAAAAGTGAAATATGGTAATACCACTGCTTCATCTTATTATTTATATTTTATGTTTTATTTGTTGTTGTTACTTATATCAGGTTGTCTAGCTAGGCTAGACAACCCCCATAAAACCAAAAAATATTTAAAATGCCTAAAAAATGTGATGGGTCCCGAAGAACATCTTCTTTTTTAACCTTTAGACAGGTTATGTCCAGGGAAGGCCATATTGGCGGAACACCAAGGACAGTTTGGAAATGCCCTTTGCCCCTGCTGAAAGGTAATTCCTCTCGTGTGCCCACTCAGAACACACAGTGCACATCCATTGGAAATGCACTGTGTGTTCGGGTGACAGTCTCTCAAGAAGATTTAGTATGTCCAGGCTAGTTTGATCTCCAACAGAGCTCGAATTTAAAAGATGCTGGATTGAAGTACGACTTTCAGTCAATAACCTGATATCCCTTAATTGATCCTCCACCTCTACTGCATACTGTAAACCTCTTCTAATGGCTATTAGCTCTGATCTAAACGCGGGACAATTATCTTATAAACTCCCCCCATACCTTTACTACCATCTGTATAGATTTTCAAAGAACGTGGAGGGATATTATGGATTGTTTCTAGTGGCAGTTGTTTAACGAGAGCCGGAATCTCTGTTTTTTTTTTTTTGTCACAGCTGTTAATGCTTTATTTCTCGCAGAATATCGTGATTCACGAGATTCTGCACGATATCTCGCAGAATATCGTGCAGAATCTCGTGAATATCGTGAGGCGTGATTGCTTATTTTTATTATGTGCTACATTTTGAGGCCTAATAGATTGATACTATAAGTTGAGTTAGTGAAATCTATGGCGGCACTACTCTACTTAAACCAATTACTATTCCTTAACCCTTTGTTTCTCTGCTGATATCTTGAATACTTAATTTCTTTAATATAATCTCTACAAAAATAGCTGATGTGTTCTTTAAAATAT
Organism: Latrodectus hesperus; assembly: GCA_037975125.1. Classification (NCBI taxonomy): domain Eukaryota; kingdom Metazoa; phylum Arthropoda; class Arachnida; order Araneae; family Theridiidae; genus Latrodectus; species Latrodectus hesperus. The sequence continues at coordinate 74,998,259 of CM075860.1, read as the reverse complement.
TCGAAAGTATTTCATATTAGAAGTAAATCGAAAGTAATGAAATACTTTCGAGTAAACTTTTTTTAAGACTAATCTCTAAAATATTAAAAATATGATACCAATTTGAGTTAAAATTACTTTATAAAATTAATTTTATGTTTTTAATTTGATTTTTTTTTGTTTTTATCTGCTTAGTTTAAAAGAAAGTTTTGTAAAATATATAATTGTATTGAACCTAAAAATATCTCTCTCAATTAAATTTAGCTATCAATTTACAATCAAATTGATTTTAGGAGTGCATCGTTTTGAAGAAATTTAGATTGCCTCAAAATTCAGTCAATTGTGAGAAATTTAATTATACAAAAATATTTATCCACAGCTAGAAAAAACATGCATGCTTTTATAATTTGATCAGTAATCTAATCAATACATTTTTAGCTCCAGTAATCAATAATTGAATTTATTTATAGCAATAACTAAATTTCTATTTTATATGGAGTTTCAAGAAAAATATCTTAAATATTTCATAATGCTACAAGCAAAAAAACTTTAAAGATTTAATCTCATGTTCTTCAAGGGAATGTGAACAGTTTGAAAACACATATTATGTGAGTAAAAACAATTAAGATGCTTTGATTAAAAATGTTTCTGAAGCCGCTGCAGACAATACAAATGATTAAGTGAACACTTACGATTAACAGATTAATCTATAGCAATAGTATCTTCATCATAGTACACAGACTTTTTTAATCCAATAGCACTTAATATTTCAAACGTAGATGAGTTAGTGGCCTTGCCCCCCATGTTTCGATATCCATAAATGAAGTACCACAAATTCTTCCAGAAAAGTTTGTGATGAGAATTTTGAATGCGTCTTCCATGAATCATCGATGGTTGATTTGGTTTGTTTGTCGCTCGACGGCTATTTTTTGCACACGAGGGCTAATTAGACCGGGACCTACGGTTTAAAGTGGATTCCGAACCACTACAAACATCCATGCCCAAGGTGGGATTCGAACCCACGAACTGTTGAACCGAAGGCAAGAACGCTAACCATTCAACTGCCAGCTCGGCGAATCATCGATGACTAATCCATATTTTTCTGTGTTTATGACTATTGCATGCATATAATCAAAAGCAACTTCAGTAGTATAAACTAGCATTTATCACGAAAAAACTTCATTGCATTATTTCATTGTGGAACATTTAATAACAGATAGATAGAAAGAACATCATTAGAAAATCATTAATACCTGGCAAATAACCCTGAAAACTCAAATATATTTTAATGACACTTTCTACGTAGTAGTGATGCCGGTTCTATATGAAGTTCTCAAGGCTTTCTTTAATTGTTAGATATTCCTCATTGTGAAACTCATAAGGCAACTTTTATATAGTTATACTACAGAATCCCAGATTACAATATCCTACCCCAGTAAAGCATGTTTTGGAAAATTTTAGAAATTACCTTTAGCTTTTTTGTGTTATAATATGAGATTTCAATATTGTTCTGACAACCAATTTCATCAAAAATTAATTATAGAAATAACGAGAATTTGTAGAAATGTATATTTAGAATGTCAGGTGAGATTCTGTTAAGTTGTAGCCACTCGAATTTTAAATTATGCAATCTAATTCATCTGGTCATAGCATATAAAGCAACACGGTTTTGCAACATTATCATGACTTTCTAAAACCTCATTCATTATTTTCTATATATTACCTAATGGTTCGCGATGCAAAATACATTAACTTTTTAGCTTATTATCACTTTATTATTTAGCATATTAGTTTGACCATATTTTTCATTTCTATGGATTGAATTTTGTATAATATAAGAATTACTAAAATAAATAAAATGTACATTGTTATATATTTGGAATTTGGTTAAGACTTATTAACAATTTTTAGAATTTACTGTCCATTGTTGCTTATCCTAGCAATGAAAAGTTATCTATTTTAATTTAAGAAAATCAAATTCGCTTATTTTCATAACTTGAAAAATAGAATTCAAAATAAAAGGAAAAAATCTAACACAATCAAATAAAAATATTAACTTATGTTGAGCTATTAGGTTTATAAGTTTTTCTTTAACAGTATTTTTTTCTATGGCGTGATTTTTCTTAAAATGACTGATTTCTTCAACAAAGTATTCCTTAATGAGGAAAAGAAATTTCCTATATTTCTGTATAACAAAACACTATAAACCTCGCTTTAACTAAAATTTTATTAAATAGTACAAAATATTAAAAAATAATTGCTTGTAAATTTTAATAACTAGATTATCCTGTACATAACCCCAGAAATAAACTTAGTTGCATAACTTATTCACTTTGATTTATAAATAATGACAAATGTTTATAAATAAGCCTCTTTTTAATAAATTTTATCAAGAAAAGTTATTGTTTTCCTTTTTCTGTTTTTTATTACGATCGAAGTCTTTCTTTTTTATTTTTATATTAAAAAATGAAAATAAAGGCTGATTTAAGAAAATTATTTTATACAACTAAATTTAAGTTTTAACTTAATAATAAAAACAAGTGTTACAGTTATATATGTCTTAAGAATATCCAGAGATGAAATTTATTTCCTTTAATTTAGGTATTTTCTGCGAAGCAGCCTGGGATTCATTTCTTTGCTGGCCTCCAGCATTACCTGGTGAAACACTAATGAAGCCCTGTCCGATAGTTGATTCTATTGGAACCATTATAGGAGAGTCTGCACACCCAGGTAAATAAGCAAATTTTCTTGAGCTTACCTTTAACTGATAGCAAATAAATGAAGAAAATGTAGAAATTGTATTTCGTTTTTTCCCTTTAAAAATTAATTGATAGGTAATCGCTTATTCTGAATGATTATATTTTTATATATAACAATTTTCTTACTATATCATCATTCATTATAATATTTTGTTTACTTTTATTTTCCAATTTTATGAATTATATACTTTTGTGATTGGAACATTATTAGAGGAAACTTTCAGTTAAAAATAATATATCAATTTATTTGATTCTGAAATTAATTATTATGAAACCAATCAGATATATTTATACAAATCAAACAAATATGCATAGTTGTAGTTCCTTGCAATTTATTTAATGAATAAGAAAAATCAGAAAAATTAAGAATTTGTTTCATATTTATATGTTAAAATATTGAAAGATATCTTGATTTTCCTTCATAAGTATCACATGTTTAATTATTCACAAGGTAGTCATATGTTTTAAGGAGTTTTATAAAATTCATTCCGAGAAATATTCCTGTTTCCAACTTTATAGAAATTTATTCTTAAAATCAAGAATGAAACTTGCACAGTATTTGATTTTCATAGGGTTAATAGAAGCTTTTTAATATTCCTTAATAAGATGAATATATGTTTACTATAATGAATGTAATAACTGAAACGAATTGAAATTTCAAAGAACATGAGTTTGAACAAATACTTTGTTATAGTAATTCACGTATTTTAATAATACTTACTTTCAATGGATGCTTAAAATAAGATTCACAAGCCACGTAATATGAAAGAATGAAATTTGTAAATATCCAATAAGTACCTATGGGTTAAAATTTATTAATGGATTTAAAACTTTAGTGATTCCAAAATACTGTATCATGAGAGAGAAGTAAGAATAAGGCTTTTTTTCAATTAAACTCAGCTGGATATATAAAACGTAGCATAAATTTTCAAAGTTATTCGCTAATATGAATTATTATTTCTAGAGTAAAACCACGGTTAGATAGTATTTTTATACAATGCCTTTAATATAAATATATATAGCATTTAAATGTTTTTACTAAAACTTTTGAACAAAAAGTATTCTTATATTTGATTGTATTTAAAAAAATATAAATTTAACAGCTAATGGAAATATTGAAAAACGCAAAATAAATTACAATAAAATATAAAATTAAAATGACAATATTTTGTATAATATACTGCACTTCTTTCAGAAAAAAATTAAAACTATAGCACTAAGCAAATTTGTTGAAGTATATTTCAAGCTATATTTTTTCTCCTTTTCATTAATCTATTTAAATTTAGCCTTCATATGGAATGTTCAATTTCTATACTTTGAATTCAACTCCAAATAATATATATATGGTTAATTTATTATGTATATCACTATACAGCGTCCAACTTATGTAGTAACGATCTTTCTTGTATGGCAGTTTTCTCATGAGAGAGTAATTCTTAAAAAACTAAAAATTTTATAATCTTACTACTAAATATGAATATTGCATTTAACATATTGTAATACTATCAACAATGAATAATTAGTGTTATTTTATCTACATTTAACTAAATTAAATCTCAGAAAATAATTTACAAAATACTAATATGTGTAATAATTTTTATTTTTTAACCAAATCTGCTTTCATTTTTAACAAAGATTATAAATTATTTTCTGAGAAATTATAGGATATTTATCAGTAATTTTTTTATGTATGATGAAAGCAAAACCTTATTGAGAAATGTATGTAGATTAAATTTTCTTGATTAAATAAAAATTATTCATGTAACAAACTACCAGCACCTAATAGCATTTAGAGCAAGAAACAATTTTAAGAATAAAAATGTTGCAAGTTTATGGTTCGGCATAAATAAAGTAAAAACCAAACAGTAAATTATCTTATGCATAAGTAATTAAAACACTTTTCCTCATTTAATAAGATAAAAAAGAATATTAAATTTCTAATTGCAATAGGTTTTATTATTTTTAATTAAAGAAGTACTTAAAATTATTTAATCAACTCCACTTCTCAAAAGATTGAATATAATGTATTTTTTATTACAAAAGGGCCTTTTTCCACTAATTGTAAAACGATGCCTCTATCAATTTGAGACAAAAATTTTTATCATTTAGCCTTTTAAAAAATTTAAAAGCATTGTTATTCAAAAAATAATTAATATTGGATTTTAAATGTTCTGTAATAATTGCCATTGTAATGAATTTTTCAACTAAATTTAAATTCTAATGAAGGGGAGCAAAATATCTGAACATTGCTTTATAAGAGAAAGATGAATGAAACAGTATTTAATAAAATATAAAAATATCGACAATATTTTTGAGAAAATACAGATTTTAGAACTTTAATTATCTCACCAAATATTATAAAAATCAGGCAATATGGGAGCTCATAAAAGATGTTATACAGGAAACTGTTGCATAATATATTGGAAAATAATATCCAGAAAAATTTTCATTGATATGAATAACACATTATTTTTGGATATTACACAAGTAATTAAACTATTTTAAATGATTACGAATAAAAACACAGTGAATTCAATTGTAATAAAAACTGTCCTAGTATTTTAATCATTATCTTATAAATTAGAAAAACTGATTAAATTAAAATAAATGAAAATAATATGCCATCGATAATTACAAGTATTAGCATAATTATCATCTAAAAATACAAAATATAAAATAATAAAAATACTAAAATAATATATATAAAAATACCTCATTATTTTCAACGTGTTTTCCTAATTTTCTTCTAAACTTTAAATTTTAATAAATATTCCAAGCATTTAATATGTATAAAAAAAGAACATATATTTAACAAATCAGTTATTTTGTGTATTTATACCATGACTGAAATTTAAAAAAATAATTTGCACGAGAAAGATATCACTTTCATGCTTTGTCTTGATACTTTCTTTATTAAATTTTTGTCGATGCAAATTTTTGTTACGAGAACACGTTGGAATTCATTTATCAAAAAAATCTTTTTTAATAAATTACGAATTTAACTGCTGTAATTTTACAAGATATAATTTAAGACAAAGATAAATTAAATACTAAAGGAAAAAATGGTTTATATTTGTATATATATTTAATATTTAATACAATAATCATTTTATTTCCATTTAAAACAGTATAGAAATAGGTTACAGTGACAGAAAAAAATTAATGCTTGTATATATTTATATATATATATATATATATATATATATATATATATAAATATATATATATATATATATATATATATATATATATATATATATATATATATATATATATATATATATATATATATATATATATATATATATATATATATATATATATATATATATATATATATATATATATATATATATATATATATATATCATATATATATATATATATATATATATATATATATATATATATATATATATATATATATATATATATATATATATATATCATAAAATTGAATAATTAATCATTTAATCATTTTATGTTGCTCAAAAAGTAATTGAAGTTGAATTTTTTCTTTTTTGTTGTATATATCTTGTAGGACATTTTAAAGGAATTAATTTATGCCAAATTTTCTCAGCCTAAATTGATAAAATATAATAATTTTAAACATATATTTTTAAAAAACAAATAATTATACTCTAATACAATTTAAATTCTTACTCTATCTCTTCTTCTATGTTCAGAAATGATTTTCAGTACTTTTTACTTACAATAATATTTTTTAAAATAAGTAATTAAATTTCCGACTTATTAAAATGTTTCGAATTATTTACGTTGTAACAATAGTATATCATGGTGAATAGTCGCAATGATTTTTAAGAAAAAAGATTTTGAATTATTGTTAAAATGTTTGGCATATTTTAGGATACACTTTGTTAATAAATACTTTTTAAATTATTTCGTTTCTAAGAAGTTTAATACTAATAAATAGTAAAAGTGACTTTTTGAGCAATCACCGCGTATTTATTTCTGAGCATTTTGTCTCAACTACGGATTAGAAAATTATACTCTAAGAATATTTCAACATATCTTTTTTTAGAATAAAAAAATTTTGTAGAAATACATAAATTAGAAAACGCAATAATTATTTATTGTAATTTTTATATTTTTTGCAGTACGTTGCAATTTTTAGCTATCTAAAAATTCAAAATAAATTGAAAAATCAATTAACATAAATGTTAACAATAAAACAAATATTTTTATTTTATATTCTTGCATTAAGCAATTTTTACTTAATAATAGAGTAATACTATACGAAACTGAAATTTATTTGGTTTTTGTTTAAAAAACTCTTGTTTAATTTCGATTTGAAGAGTAAAAAAAATTAAGAAATATCTAAATCTGAACAAGTTATCATAGATTATTTTTGACGATCAATATTGTCTTTATCAGAAGCAACAATAATTTAAAAACCCGGTATGTATGTACGTAAATGCGTATGCATTTACTTTTAATTTTATAGATAAGTTAATAATATATATATATATATATATATATATATATATATACATATATATATATATATATATATATATATATATATATATATATATATATATATATATATATATATATATATATATATATATAAATATATATATATATATATATATATATATATATATATATATATATATATATATATATATATATATATATATATATATATATATATATATATATATATATATATATATATATATATATATATATATATATGGTTTACAATTATATTTGTTTTCGTGAGCTTAATATATTATTTATAAAAAGTAATACGTTTAAAAATTCGCAAACAATTGCAGCAACATAATTAAATGTTCTTAAGAGTTTTTTAAGTATTAAAAGATAAATTAGTAAGATTTCCTTAAAGTTATCTTTCATCTCTGTTTTCTTCCCAAGTTTAATTTAATTTTAAATTTTTACTTGCTATGCATTTTCAACTAGAATTTCATGTAGGTTTTTAAATATTGACAAAAATGAACTAAATTAAATAATATATATGGATAAGAAATTTACTAAAAAGAAAATAATATAAATATAATAGTTCATACATTGACATTTTAAAAGGACTATATTGTTATTATTCATTCATTAAATTCATTGAAAATGAATTATTCATTTCATTTTAAATTTACTGTTTACACTGAAAATTTACATTAAAATTATTAAATATGTTGAATGAGAAAATTTAATCTATAAAGAGGATTATCAATAAATCAGGATTAATATATAATGTATAAAGAATAATTGTTGTAAAGTTTTCTTTGCACGTAACATAGGCGTAATAATACTAATCAAAATAATAATTTGATTCAGGTTAATTAATTTCTCCAGTCGTGAGAGATTTTTTTTCTTGGGATTTAGCTATGTGTAGTAATATGTAAAATGGTGTGTTAAAATCAAGTGCAAAATCTTTTTTCGTCTTACATGATAACATTTTATGTCATTATGAATATTTATGAGCTGTTCTGAATAACAAATGTCTTAATGATTCTTTCGCAACCAAAATTCCTCAATTTATTTTAAATAATGCATTTAAATGATTTATAATACTGAATGTTTTACATAATTACAAAATAACTTTCTTAACTTATAAAGTCAGCAATATAAATAATTCAATATTATATTGAATAGAAAAACATTTTGAGAAAAATAATGCTTAAAATAATTATTTTAATATGGTAGTGTTTTATATCCGATGAAGTGTAACCTTTATTCATTTCCCGTTCTAACTAGAAATGTTCGCTGCAAGAACTTGCGAAGAAAATGGACTTTGGAAAGGAAATATAACCAATTTTACGAGATGTGTGCAAAATATCCAGGTACCTAAAATTTTTATTGTTTTCATACTTTGCCGTTAATAATACACACACACACAAATATATATATATATATATATATATATATATATATATATATATATATATATATATATATATATATATATATATATATATATATATATATATATATATATGTATATATATTAATAGTACATTTTTATAAAATTAATAATCAAATATTCGATGGAGAATAATAATAAAATACTAGATGGAGAAAAATACATTGAAAATACGAAATATAATAAACAGTTGGAAAAATGTTCAATATATATTTTAAAATTTCAAAGAAAATAGAATAAAGAAAAAGGAACGAAGTACCAACATGGCCAGCTTCATCAGGAGATGTTGACAACATTGGCACAAAGTATGGCTTTTCTGCTCTGGCCTAAGACATAGTCTTGAAGAAGCCTGTATATATATGCATGTATACACAGTTGTATTGTGTAGGGGTTTCTTTATATACAGGTAATAACACTACTCAGATATCGTTCAGCCTGAAAGTACTTTGTCTTTCAGTATATAACTATATAGTAGTATGTGCATAGTGTGTTAAAATAAAAAGCAATACTTTTTTATAATAATATTATATGAAATTATTATTAATGTGTTGTTTTCAATCACACATTTTTAAAGTTTCTTTCATTATCAAAATTCACCAATATATTTTAAGTAATGGATCAAGGTAAACAAAGCAGGAGGCTTTAAATTGCTACAAAATTAGTTCCTTGATATATACTGCATAATTTTCAACTAAAACATTTATTTAAATTTTGAATTTAAAATGGTTCTGTTAAATATCGAGAATTATTTGAAACAATTCTATAAAACTGTTTCATTTGACTCAATGATCATTTTTTAAAAAAACTTGATGTGAAATAACAATATATTTTTATGCCTATAGTAAAACTTTACGCGCTTTAAAAATAATAGAAAATATAGTTAAGGAATAAAAAATTCACCGTATGAGGCTTGATACGTGTGCACTTAACAAATCAGAAAATATTTCTCTCTTTTTTATTATATCTACGATTAATAGTCTCTATGCATCATAGTTTTTAAAATATTTACACTCCTAAAAATATTGATTAAAGCAGTATTCATTGAGTCTCTCGTATATTCTTTGAGTGTTCTGTATTAAAGCAAAAGTTGCAATGATTTTCCGAAGCCCTCACACAAGCTCTATATAAGTTCACATTCACTGTGTTGCTACTTGCTTCTTAGGCAATTTATCGTTGGCGACGAAAGTACGTGATGGTCGCACTAATATGATTGGACTGCGTATGTAAAGAATTTATCTGTTGTTTGAGAAGTTAGAATCGAAAAAACATTGAAAATGGTGTAAACAGCAATAAGATTAAATTAGTATATTTATGCCATTAAGTATATTTATATTGAATGTTTATTCTTGTAAATGCATATAAAAAGGCAGGGGAAAGGGAGAAAAAGCTGAGAAGTTAAGGGTTTATAAAACCATCGAAAATATATTAAATTTATTATTAGGAACTTTTCCCTCGCCAAGGAGGCTAGGAATGTCAATACCCCTCACACGACTACAAACTTGCTTCGATGAAAACGCCGTCGTAAGGCATCAGCTCTGCGGGGGACTACGGAAAAAATGGTGCCTACCGGAGCCTTATCCTGAACCTGGTATCACCTCTACCATCAGCAGAATGCGAACTGGGCACATGAGGGGTATGAAAATCATGCACGACGGATCTAGAATCTACGTAGAATGCAGGTACTGCACAGGAGTTCCGCTGGTTCGGAGGAATCTTTTCAACTGCATCTCTGTTGCCTCGACCCTCTTTAACATCGACCCCAACTGCTGCCATGAAACCCTCTATACCGAAAAAACTGAAGATGTGGCCAGGGTAGTGCTCCATGGCTTTGGACCCATCTGACTTGTCTTTTTTACCTTTTCTTTCTTTCTTTCTTTTTTTGCACTTGTCACACGACAACAACAACATTAAAAACTTTAAGCAAATACGAATAATTATCGAAACCTTAATGAGAATTTCTTCTTTTCTTTTATTAGGAACTTTATCCTTCTGAGTCATGGATTCCCATTGGAGTGGCCTGGATAATTATAATCGGATCCACTTTATCCATTATTGCCCTCGCCATTTCTTTATTTATTTTCTTTTATTTCAAGTAAGTATTTTCATTTCAGATCTTCTTTGCTTGTTTCCTTATAATGAAATAAAATACAAAAAATGTATAAAATTTCATAAAATAATTTGCAATTAACCTATCAGGGAATTTTAACATCTCCTGATACGCATTATTTATTTAAACTTAAGCGAAAAAATGTATTAGAGTTGCAATTAGTTTTTAGAAATTTTCAGTAATTTTGTAGTTTTCTGTATAGCAAAACATTCTAATACAGATCTTCTTTGTTTGTTTCCTTATAATGAAATAAAATACAAAAAATATATAAAATTTCATAAAATAATTTGAAGTTAAATCTATCAGGGAATTTTAACATTTCTTGATACGCATTATTTATTTAAACTTAAGCGAAAAAATGTATTAGAATTGCAATTGGTCTTTAGAAATTTTCAGTAATTTTTTAGTTTTTTGTATAGCAAAACACTCTTATAATGGTCAAATAAATCTTATTATGGTAATCAGAAAAACTTCAAAAAATTGATTCCTAATATTAAAAATTAAGGCGTTAATTATTTAATTTTTACAAAAATAACTGAATACAGTTCTTGATTCCCCTAAGTGATGTTTGGCAAACATTGTTTAATGCATAGATTTTTATTGTATTTAAATTTTATTAATTTCAAATAATATTCTTGATTTGATATAATTGACAGAAAATCAAAATACTAAAATTTATCCCATAAAAATATTTACATCCTCTTGATAAGGTATTTTAATTACTAAAGTTTGATTTGATTATTTTAAAACAATCGCATGTGTCATAAGAAATACACACACAATCGATAATGTTTTCTTCAGTTCCAATCTCTTACTTATAAATTATGTTTTTCAAATCATATACTTCAGTAAATATTTTTCCATTAAAATTAAATAAAACTAATCATGATTACATTACAAATCTTTTCTATCTATACATAACAATATATTTTTTAATTAAAATTTGATTTATATTATAATTGCGCACAATTTTAAAGCATAATAGTACGTAAATATTTATTGGTTCATATTTTGTTACAATGAGCATTACAACTTTTAAAGAATTTATTTTGTTACTTTTACATAATTGTCTAATAAATACTTTTATTTTAAAATAATATCACATACAAAAGGTACATTGTTTGATTTTATCTGATTAAAATTTGAATATAAACCCGAATTAGAGACGTAAAAGTTAATCAAGTCAAATGATGTATTAAATATTCTTGTATACATTATATAATTAACTGATGCAAAAACAGAAAAAAAGACTATTTTCACATCAAATATTTTGTCAATCAAATAAATTATTTAGATATCTAAATGCATTTAAAATTAAATCCTCCTTGTATGTATTTGTTATTTAGAATAGACATAATCTATAAAATTTACACGGATTTCTGCTGTTTATATGCATTTGTCTTTCTTCTCTAATTACAATAATATTTAAAACAAAAGAAATAAACTACAAATCTGAGATGCTTCAACAATAGCAGATGGTTCCCAACGACAGCGAATATTGATCGTTGAAAAGAAAAGGGCATCAGGAAAAGAGTAAAGCAAATAAATATTCTTCAACTTCGTAGTCACAAGTTAGAAATTCCTTTATTCGTAGATACACTGTTACATCGAAAGAAAGACCTTTATTTGTTCATCAGTATGAAAGGATTGAAAAACAAAAATGTATCAATCCATGATTATATGTATTTTTCTATATTTCTGATGTTTTAAAGAAATAGTAAAAGTTTTAAGATTAACTTATTTTAATTGTAATTCCGAAGTGAAATTCAATTAATTTTACTCGTCTTTTATCATTAATATTAAATAGAAAAATCAGTACATTTTGTAATTGATAAATAAACAAATTTTTTAATAAAAAAAGGATTAGAATATTTAAGTATCTTAACAACATATTTTATAAGTATTGAAAATATAGAACAAACAGAGGATTTATAATCAAATGTAATAAAATATATCTTGAAAAAATAATGAAAATTGCTTGCTCAATTGTTATTTTGTTTAATAGTTAAACACAAGTTTAGATTAGAAATACTTTTCACAAACACTAATACTGCGCTTAAGGAATGTTGAAGCCTTAAAATTGAAATTGACTCAGAAATGTCATTTTGTACGCAACAAGAAATTTTAATCTAAAAATTGGTATTTTTAAAAAAACACACACACACACAGGAAAATCTTGGTATAGATTAATCCTTCTTAAATATTAATAAGAAAAACTTTAGATTTCTTTTAATATCAATATGTTAGAAATAAATTAATGTTGTAAGCTCCGTCATAAATTATGTATGTTTTTCTAGTATGAAATCTTAAGAAAATATATATACGGTGTAACTTTTTAAAACATTACCCTTAACCATATAAATTACAGAATAAAAATATAATTTAAATTAATACTTCACAATTTATTTTAGTTAAGTTTGGGATGTTTATTTAACCTATTAATTTCCTGATGTTTAGGTAGACAGTTTAGTTAGAATTCAAAATGATTATAGGCAAAAAATATATTAACTATATTTAGATATTAGTTATAACTAAACGGGAGTTTATGTAATAGCTAAATACTATATTTATTTCGCAGTATAAATATAAATTTAAGATACTTTAAAATATTAATCACTTCTTTAAAAAGTTATAATCAAAATAGCCTTTTGGCTTATATGCTTTTCCGATTAAAAAGAAAAATGTCATCAATGACATATATTGTTAATATGATCAAAATCAACTATCTTTTAATTTTAATTTACTTACTTAGGAAACACAATTAGCAAAGATTGATAGTAATATGTTGACCATTAAAATTGCAACACCAGTTACTAAATGAAAGTAAGAAGAAATTGCAATATAATTATTATAATTTCAACACATTTGTATGGCTCAAAAAGGGCTAACAACGTCTGTGACACTGCATAAAAGAAAAGTTTTTAAATGGATTTCTAATTCAAATATTGCTTTTTAATAATGGATTTTTCTAAATAATATCATGTTATGCCTCGGATATGGAAAGAATAAGTCTTACTAGCATGTGTCGTATTTTAATAGATGCAGGATCAGCGGATATCAAGAATGTTGATTATCGTTCCGTAATATTGCTTCTCAAATAGGCCAAAAGTCAACTAATATCATTCGAAAAATGTTCGATGGATTGCTGAAGGTCATAGTAAATGTCTTTCAGATTCTTAAATTCCTGACAGTAAATCCCAGAGAAAAACACTATATAGTTGGCCTTTCAAAACCATACACCATATCATGAATTATAGGCTTGAACTGCACTTGTTTGCAACTGAACAGTATCCATTCATAAAGTGAGATGATGCTTGGAGAAGCACAATGATCATTTCTTTGATTTCTCTTGACAGAGTGGCAAAGAAAAAAATGCGACTCTGATTCACACACACCCAACAACAAAGATGGATATAAGAAAGTCTTATTTATCTTTTCAGAATAATTCCGAATCTACAAGTTGCAATCTGATGAACATAACATATCTAGAAGCTCCAAGCAAATATTCATTCCGTGGTTGTATTCGATATGAGCATCTTACACTCAACGGATGATATAGACACCCATTGAATACAAGATTTAAGAATCTCTAGTTCAGATTATCTATAAGTTAGTGATCAGTACATTTTAGACTTCTTAAGACGTGTTTTTGATCAATCATTGAGGCATTCAAATCACCATACTTCAACAAGATAATGCATGAACGAATCTTGAATACCGTGTTCTGTTTTACTATACAAGGAGGCTTTTGCTTGTTTACCTGGCATGCATTGTCTCCAGTGCTCTCATTTATTGAAAATGTTTGCTAATCGGATGCTAAGAAACTAACAAGTCACCCTTTTACAGTTGTTTTGAGGAAAGTTGTTATAGACTTTAAATAGCAGGAAATAAGTCGGCATTTTTGTCACCCGGGGCCAGTTTACGACTACTTTCAAAACCGAGTAAGATCAATTTCAGCTGACAATGTTGACAACATTTTATGGTAACTCTGCAACTATGTAATTCTCAGAATTGCTATCACATTTAATAGTTTTATTATATTTTTCATGCCACACAAATAAAATACATAAATAACTTTTTTTTAATTCCCCCTCTTCACAACGTTTATTTATTTATTTATTTATTTTTGGAAGAACAGTGTAATTTTAAAAATACGTAAGATATTTTCCAATGACAAATTCATTTAAATTGAAATTATATTGAATGTGTATAAAATACAAATTTTTATAAAGTAGTCCAAAAAATCTAATATCTAATATAACTTTTTTAAACCAACTTCAAAGTTTAAATTCTTTTCTCTTTATAAGAGCAGTATAAAAAATAATTCAAAGCTTTAAATTATAAAATTAAAGCCGCATTTTTTAAAGAAAAGTCAACATTGAATTTAATCAAAATTAAAGTCCAAATTTGCACTTTGTAGCTGCTTATGTATGCAATTGCTTTTCTGGAACAGAAACTAAAATATATACTAGGCAATAAAATGACCCAAAATAATAAAAATAAAATAAATCAAACATTTTTTATCTTAACTTGTATGCAGTCTATGTTTCTTCAGATTAATTTTATTTTTATTAAAAATATTATATATATATATATATATATATATATATATATAATATTTTTAATAAAAATAAAATTAATCTATATATATATATATATATATATATATATATATATATATATATATATATATATATATATATATATATATATATATATATATATATATATATATATATATATTATATATATATATATATATATATATATATATATATATATATATATATATATATATATATATATATATATATATATATATATATATATATATATTTCAAACTACTTTCATAAAATTCTGATATGTTAAATGCTTGAAAAGTTCTTTATGCATTATGCATTTACTGTTGCATTTTTTAACGTTAAAAAATTTCATCAAAGTAATGAAATATATTTTCATCCTTCTGAATTCCCCTTCTAAAACTGTCCTATTTAAACGGAGTATTTTCACTAAAATGTATTTTTAAGATTAAAAGCCTCAAAAGTGTTCATAAATTGGATGTTTATTATCCACTGTTATGAAACTTCAAGAAAATATTTACTAACATTTAAAAAAAGTATAGAAAATAGCACTAGAAAAGTTTTCATGTTATAAACTTTGTATTTTTAAAATTTCTGAGAGCTTGGCATAAGGTTTTTATATTCATTATTTTAAATGTCATATAACCTCGGTAAATACATGATTGAATTCAAGACAATGATATTAACAATCACCAACTTAATTTTTAATGTTAACATAAAATTAAGGCAAAAAATATAATTTTTATTAACTAAGTCATTCAAGATTTTAAACTGGCTATTCAATTTACACATTACAGTGACTGTTAACTTTATTTTTTAAAAATTAATAGCGTTTGCAAACAAGATTACTTTAAAATTTCATTGCATCATTTTATAGAGATATTGAATTCGATTTTTTGCCTTTATTTTTGAGTAGTATAATATATATTTTATATTTATACTTTGTATATAAATTTTTATTGATATTACATCCAATTCTTCCATGTTACGTTTTTTAATGTACTTATGAAAGAAAGAATAAAAAATGCGGAGTATATACTAGCAGTAGAATTTTAAGAGTAAGAAAATTTATACTGTTCCTATTATAATATATGCATTTCATAAGAAAGAATAATTACATTTTACAGTTTATGGTATCAAAAGAAATGTAAAATCTTTATACAGGCAAATGTGACTGTAAAAAATTGAAACATATTTTTAAACACAAGTTCTCTATTGCATTTATATCTTAGGAACAG
Organism: Latrodectus hesperus; assembly: GCA_037975125.1. Taxonomy (NCBI): domain Eukaryota; kingdom Metazoa; phylum Arthropoda; class Arachnida; order Araneae; family Theridiidae; genus Latrodectus; species Latrodectus hesperus. The sequence goes on along the minus strand of CM075860.1, from coordinate 74,981,690 downwards.
ATATATATTTATTTAGATTTTATACAGATTTTAATGTTTGTTATCGTGGTAACAGCAATAAATAATATGATGTGTGAAGAGAACTACATCAAATGTTCAAACTTTTTGTAATATATAATTTATATCATATTGAGTAAATTGTTTAAAATATGTTATATTATTGAAGAATTAAAGAACTCTTAATCATTAATGAATGTCTTTAAAAATGTATTTATTAGATTTAAATCTTTATTTGAACATCAACACTTATTTAATTTGCTATAATTCAATTATCTTATATAATTACCTACTAAAATTGATATACTCTTTTATAAAATAAAACATCAGTCACACAATAACATAAAAGTTGTTAATTTTAAATTCATTTTTGAATTTTAGTGATTTAAGAATTAGATTGATAAAGCTGAATATTCAAAGAGAATTTTGTTAATTATTAATTACAAGAAAATATTTTTATTTCAATGAGCTGGATTTTATAATCCGTTTTTTTTATTTCGATGCTGTTTATTAGTCTAACTCAAAGACAAGTTACATTAAAGAAATGTAACATTCATAAACAGTAAAAAAAATATTTTTTATAATATAATTGTTCAAAAAATAATTAAATTTATTAGAAAAGATGTTTGGTACAGTAGATATTACTTAACAAATTTTAACACATGAATGAATTAAGGTTGTTTATTTCAAAAACCAAACGTATAACATACTTGTTGAAAGACAAAAAAAAATCTTCATAAGTTGTATTACAAATTCCTCAATAAATAACGGGAATTAAAGAGGTTTTAAACTAGGAATTTGAATAAATATTAAGTATAAAACATTAAAACTTAACTTTGGACAAATATAAGGATATTTCTTTGAATGTAATTTTTCACACACAAAGTTATCGATCGATACTTATTTTTAAATAAAATTCACATTCATATATTCAACTATAAATAATATATAAAATTTTACCTATATTGATAGAGATATTTATTTTAAATTAAAAGTAATACTAATTAAACATCCTATTTAATACTCTTAATATTAGATATTTTCTAGAATAATCTAGATCAATTTTAAAGACATCGGTTCTTTTAATATGCATTGCAACTAGTTTTATATAAATAAAAATATAACGTATTTTCACACAAATTTTCCAAGCTTTTTTTACATTTTATAAATGCAAATATTTTGCGCAATTAGAGATATAATGACAAGTTATTTTATATCCAAAGCGAATCAAATATATTTGATAGAAATCAAAAAAATTATTTCATATTACATGAGCAAAATTTATCGTTGTTTTTTTTCAACTGCAATTTATGTCGAGGGTAACATTTAGAAATATTAATACTAATCTTAGATTTTAACATGAAATTTCTAGATTTTTTTATGTATTTAATAGTAATATGTAAACTAATATACATATATGTGTATTCTAGAAAGTTACAGAAGAATGCATAAGCAATATATTATTCTCTATCGTATGTTTCTGCATCTTAATTTAACGCTCTGTTGAAAATGGAAATATTTAATTTACAATTGAAAATTGAAAGTATAACATTCTTTTATAAATAGTGAGGTACATTTTCGAATAGGGCAAACAGATGTTGTCAAATTTGTCAAAATTATCATAAATATTATTATCACAGTATAGTAAAGTTTTATAAGTTGTTAATGATTTATCAGAGCCATCCACACACATTCACGGAAATATTTTCATTCAGATTAGAAATATATTTATATTCTAGGAATATCTGAAAATCGCGTGTCATTAAAGATACCTTTATCATGCTTAAAAATTATGTATTAAAATGTATTAATTGCTGTAATACTATAAATATTAATATCATTACTGTAATGTAAATAAATATAATTGTTGAAATAGCAATAAAACTATATTTTACTTGCCTTGTTTTTGTAAGTGTTGATGCATATATAATTCAATAATTAAAATAATAATATTAGCAAAATTTTAGAGATGTATATTATCATTAAATCTGTATTTATGTTAACTTATAATAAATCTTAAACAATTTCTGTTTATTTACACATTTGAGATTAATTAACATAATTTTTCAATCTATAGTAGTATATATATATTTGCATGCATTCCACACTTTATAATCAATTTGCATTAATATTTTTCGCTTAAATATATGTTAATAAAATTCGCATTAATAACTTATAATTATTTATCATTTTTTTCTCACTTTATATAAATACCATTTTTAATTTCAAACTTTGTTATTTTTTTTATTTATTTTGTTTAAATATACTAATTTGTAATGTTGCTTAAGCTCACAAATTAAGTTTTGTTATATTTTTTAAGGAGTCTCAAGTGTAGCCGGCTGAAAGTTCACAGCAATTTATCAATTGCTTTGCTGATAAATCTCTTACTCCTGATATTTTCTTCATCTCCGGTTCTTTTTGATTTTTCCTATAAACATACGGTAAGTGTAGTATTCCAATCTGCATAGTTACATTCATTTTTAATTGTGAACTTAAAAAGTCATTTACCTCATGGTTTATTAATATCATTATTGTTTATATAATTTCAAATATTAATTTTTATGTTTCATATTATATTGATTTAAATACATGCTTTATTCCTATTAAAACACACTGTTTTTCAATTTATGACAGAGCATGTAAATTATTAAATGGTGAAAAGTATTAACAACCAAATAATAGACATTTAACTAGTATTATTCCCGAAGAGTAAAGTGTAAGAAAAACTCTAAAATTATTTATCTGAAAATTCATAAATGATAACTTAAGTATGTATAGGAAATTTTTTACAAGAGTACTTTTGTATCTTTCAAAATTTATAGAAAAATGCCTTAGTATGAATTAATATTTTCCATGAATGTGAAAAATAACACCAATATATTTTATGTAACTTTAAATTCGTATTATTTTGCTTACAAATAAGATAAGTACATTTTATGATAGATGCAAAAAGCCATTTTTAAATATACTCTAGCATTTCATTTAAATTTAAATTACACTATAGATGCAAAAAGCCATTTTTAAATATACTCTAGCATTTCATTTAAATTTAAATTACACTACTGAACTTTAAAATATTTTCCTTTACTTACAACGAAAAAATAATTATATACTATTTATTGGATACTAAATCGTTGTAGGAAAAAGCTTAAGAAATGTGTTGGTAAAGAGCTTGGGGCAAACTGCATAACCCTTAACACCAATTCCTTATTCACCCAAATGTGATTGAAGTAAACTAATATTAAACAGTCTATAGAGGGTCAAAACTCCATGAATGTTCAAGCTTAAGTCACTGTTTATCTATTACATAAGCAAACAAGAATGGCATATCTGTTTGATATTAGAAAACAATCAGTCATAATAATTGATATTCAATACAGTTATAGTGAAACTATTAGTATTCAAATACTAACAGTCCGCAGAGAAAATCTTGATCAAGGCAAAAATTGCTCGTATTATGTATCAAAAGAAGAAAGAATAGTAAAGACATTAAGAAAACATATTATTGTCCATCAAACACTAGCATGATTTTTACACATGATGTCCCAAAAGGTGATTCTAATTTTGGAAAAGTACATGATTAATTTTCTTCCCGATATAATAATAAGTAATGTGTAATCTACGTAATTATATAATAATAAACTTAAATTCAAATTTACGGCTATAGTTCTGAATTCGAAATTAGATTTTTTGGTAGTAATGAAATAAAGTGTAAACTAACTCTTAATTATAAAAATATAAACTCTTAATAATAAATGTAACTAAGAAACATTCAAAGAACTCGGAACTTAGTCGGAATATAACTTGGTTGTTTCACTCATCAGACATATTTGTGAGATACTTGAAAAAAAATTATCCTTCATGTATAAATACACTCGTATCCATAAATTAAGGATGATGCAAGTTTAGGCAGAGAAGGAGACAGAAGCAAAACAAATGTGATTTAGTGTAAACAAAAGGTAAAGAGCAAAAAAGACGCTATATGACTGACATCATTAATAAAAAAAGCGATTTTTACTCCCTGGAGCAAATTTCAAAAAAGAACCTATTTACAAAAATCAATATAACATGGTTGATATGATGGTTAACACATAGTATGCCCCCAAACGATGCAATACAGGCCGCACAACGCCTAGGCATGCTGAGTATCAAATTATTGATCTGATCTTAGAGAATATTACACCACTTATCAAGCAATGCTCTTCGAAGTTCCGGTAGACATGTGGGAAGGGGTTGACGGGCTGCTATTCGTCGGCCAAGCATGACCCACACATGCTCTATTGCATTCAAATCCGGTAAGTATGCTGGCCAGTCCATACGAGGGACATCATCCGATTGAAGTTATTCGTCTATAATGTTTGCATGGTGAGGACGGGCGTTGTCATCCATAAACAGAAATTCTGCATTTATGACACCCCGAAATAAACGTACATGTTGTTCCAGAATGACATTCCGATAGATGTGTCTTGTCATGGTTACATTCTGAACATGCAGGTTATTTCAGGAACCCAGAATAATTCCTCCCCAAACGAGCTATTCTGCACTACCATAACGGTTTTGTTCAATGGTGTTCTCTTGGTGGTAACGATTACCCGGCCTTCTCCATATGAAAATCTGGCGAGAATCAGAGTGAAAGCTAAACCTGGACTCGCTGGAAAAAGTCATATAAGACCACTGTTGCAGTGTCCATTATGCATGCTTTCTACTCCAGGCTAACCGCAGGCGACAGTGAGTTGCAGTAAGTGGAACACATCTGACAGGCTTACGAGCATATAGACCAATGTGCCCTAAGCGTTTGTACATGGTCTGCTGTCGTACCGGTAACTGAAGAGAGCTGACGAGACAGTCTGATGCTGTGCTCCGTCTGTTTCTTTTGGCAGTCACTGCCAAATACCGGTTCTCGTTCGGCGTTGTAACTCGATGGCGACCTGTGCTGCAACGTCTACTCACATTCCCATGATCTTGGAACCGTTGCCAAAGCCTGGAGATGACACTCTGGGCACTTCCAAGTTCTTCGGATACTTCCAGCTGGGTACGTCCACATTCCAGATGTCCTATAATTCTATCACGTAAAACATCATCCAAATGCCTTAACTATGCGGTTATTGCACTGAAAGGCTTTTTAGCGCTTGTGAACAATTTGACTTCGTTGCAACCATTACTTATATACCCCTCTTACACTCTCGTCATTGTGACGTTTTATCGACGCAAACTAGTGGTTTCTTGTAATTTGAGTATTATTCTTCAAGATGTGTGTTATAATTCTACATGTGAAATTTTTATTTTAGAGTTCAGCTTTTGTGTGATTCTGAATTATCTTTAATTTATGGACATGAATGTATTATAAGTAATTGTTTATTTAAAAAGACATGGCAGTTAGAATTAGGTTTAAGCGAAACCATATATAAATTTAAATGCAAAAAAATAATAGTAATAATTACTACTATATTGATTGAACAGGTGCTCATGAATTCACATCTAAGCAATTGTGCACTTTCTGTAGGAAAATATTTAAATGCTGCTTTAAATTAACGTTTTCAATTTTGTGAAGCTCTGTGTGATATATTTCTGCATATAGTTTTTAATTAACTCAAACTATTTTCTAATGTTTAATAATCACCGAATATGAACTGAAGTGAAATTCCATATTTACTGATAATTTCCACTACAGAGTTGAATGGAGCCATTTTAGTTTGCTTATATCGTTTACATTATGATTGAAGCTTTGCAAAAAGGAGTATATTAAATAACTTTTGCATGGAAGTAGTTTCATATATTCGTTATGTAACTACACTGATCTCTAAGTTTTCTATTTTTAAACAAGATAATACAAAGAATATTAGAAACATTTTATAAGTTGTTTTTTACTTTATTTCAGAATGATATTTTTTCATGTTAATTTATAATTATCTTTATAAGTTATAGTTTCTAGTTGCTCTCCCAAAATGAAAATTATTCCGGAAATACCATTACAATTTTTTCTCTTTCTGATTACATTGAGTATTGTGCAAATGCAAGACACAATATATTATAATGAAACAAAGTTTATAATTAGCTTATTATGGGGTATGGTTACATTAAACATGATTTAATGGTTTCGGCTTCTATTCAATGAGTCATTCTTAATTACTACATATATTGCTTTCATAAACCATTCAAGATTTTTTACCGCAAAACGACTGAATGGGTAACTGGATATCAATAAAGGACTTGGAATTTTTTGGTACACTGACTGCTACAAAACCAGAACTGATGCTTTTGCTTATGGTGAAACTGATAATATTAGGCTGTTTTATTTTTAAGATACATTGACACCCATCTTTCAAAGAGAGGTATTCGCCACCTATATTTTATCCATGAATGCTTTAAATGAAGTACTCAAATAAATTTATTTGTATTTTTTTAGATAATAATAATTATGAGCTCTGAATTACAATTAGTTGCAGTCTAAATTGTTGAAAGATTGTCATGAGATCATTTCTAATCTGGCTGACATTCATATAGCCATGATTGAAGAAAATGCAGCATTTAAACTAAGGAAACTGCTGGTGCATTTGCTGAAAAATGCTTTACATTGTACTTTATTGGATACGAACGTACTTACCTCATTTTAAATGTCACAATCCTTAAGTGTTTCACTATTGGCTCTTTAGAAAATAACTTTCGTTCTGGGACAACTTATTGGGTCAACAACGAGCGAAAATACCTCACATTGATCCCAATAGGGGAAGAAAACTATTGTCAGCTTTAACCATTTCAGACGCAAAACTTGATTCAGCCACTCCACATATAATTATTAAATAGCTATCTAAATTCTATGGGTATCAAACAGATTACTTTCCGTAGAAAATTTGAGGAGTAAGAAGAAATACCTATTCACGTTTAATGCTAGTAATGTTTTGGCTGCTACTAGACTAATTGCGTTTAAGATTCATGCTTAGTTACGTTTCCTCTCAGGAAATTTTGTATTCATTTCTTTCAATTGACTTTTAGTCACCCTTTTGACTTAAGTTAGCTCAAAAGATCGCTGTAGTCACACTTCTTGGGAATCGTAGTATTTTCATCTCGATTATTTTATCATAATTATATTCACGAAGATCGAAAGTAATTGCAATATAATAACTTTCTCTACTTATTAATCTATACATAGACTATTTTTTATGAATCAAAATTACAAGTTTATCATATTTGAAAATTTTAGTTCACATTTTCCTATACAATTTTATCAAGATGGTAGTATTGTTATCTGTTTCTTTAATTTCGATCACTGTGTATAATATTTATTGGTATTTTAAAATATTTAACAACTTAATGAATATTTATTGCAGATTTCTTCTTACTTCTTAAATTACTAAATGGCTAAGCAATTTCTTTCTTTGAGTTCGAATAATAAATCATTTAAGCGATTGCTTTTCCTCTTTTGCTTATTTTATAATATATTTTTAATTTGTAGATTGATATAAATATTAATATTTTTCAACTAATATTTGAAAAAGTTGACCTAGTTCAAAAAAACTAATAAACCGAGTTTGAAATGGAATCATTTCTTACAGTAGATTTTTTTATATAGGATGACTTCTGTTAATTTTTAATTTTATGCAAAATAATGAAGTTTTGAAATAAGATTTAAAACACTGAGAAAGAAACAAAACATAACATTTTCATTCACATCCAAGCTGTATTTCTTATATAAAAAATATTATAATAAGTGTTTACCATACATTATACACTGTAATATCCGAATTTTAGGATAGGATAATGCATTATTTCATCAGATAGTAAACTTCCTGCAAACTTCAAATCGTTTTCCAAATATTTTCTAAGAAGTATATTTTTTACATTTATTTCAAATTTTTTTTTAAATTGCAAATAGTGTGAAATTGAATAGAAAAACTGCAAATATATAAAATGAAAATAAATTACTACAATAAATTCAATTCAGATTAAAAGATGTAATACTAAATTTTCTTTAATGATGAAATAAAATAAAAATTTTCTTTCTTCTTTTGAGTAGGAGTGGTTATGTAAAGCAGTTTTGAGCCTCCAAATGTATTCTGGTCTCTCAAGTATTAACTGGATGTTTATAGAAGGTCTGCTCCTTCACAGTAGAGTGACAGTGCATATCTTCAAGAAAGATGCTCCTTTCAAACTTTACTATTGCATAGGATGGGGTAAGACAAATTTATTAGAAACAATCACAGTAAAGTATCAAGTTCACTTTATATATATATATATATATATATATATATATATATATATATATATATATATATATATATATATATATATATATATGTTATTGTTGTTGTCTGTTGTCGCGTGACAAGTGCAAAAAGAAAAGGTAAAAAAGACAAGTTATGAAGTTATATGGGACCAAAGGCATGGAGCACTGCCCTGGCCACATATTCAGCTTTTTCCATAGCAGTCATTATGTCATTATAGCAGTTAGGGTTGATGTTGAAGAGAATAGTGGCGACAGAGATGCAGTTGAAGAGATGCCTCGGATCCAGCAGAACTTCTGTGCCGTGCCTGCATTCTGCGTTGGTTCATCCAGTCGGGCTTGATTTTCATACCCCTCATGTGTCCAGTCCGCATTCCACTGATGGTAGAGGTGTTGCCACGGTCAGGACACTCTTTTATCCGTAGTCCACCGCAGAACTGATACCTTGTGACGGCATTTGCATAGAAGTAAGTGGTAGTCGAGGGGGATTGATATTCTTAGCCTCCTTATCGAGGGAATCCGCCTGTCCATTTCCCTCGATGTTAACATGTGCAGGGACCCATTAGATAGTGCAGGTTTTTCCCTTGCAACTATGGTGGACAAAAGCGCGTTGATAATTTGGGAAAGTTTTGTTTTACCACCTTTAATGGCCTCCAGAGCAGATTTACATCTAGAGAATATGTTGATGCCATTTCAGGGAATTGACTGTGTGTGGTAAATTGTAAGAGCTGTCTTTATGACAATCAGTTCACTGGTGAAGTTGGAAGCAATTTTTGCAGTTGCAACCAGGTGTTTGAGAGATGTTTGGTCTGGAAGGATAAGGGAAATGCCAGAACCTTCCCTGACGCATTCTGAGTTGGAAGAGCCGTCAGTATAAGCGGTGACAAGGTCTGGCTTAGAAAGCTTGGTAATAGTTTTCATACCTTTTCTCCAAATGGTTTCTTCTGGTTCGCGTTTTGAACACGATTCCAGCAGGTCTAAATTGATCTTAACAGTAGATAGTGGTTTGACGGCAAAAGTTGGTTCTTCAATAATGTCAAGGCATGTATGGTTCAGACTGATGCTGCTTCTGGGTTCTGATGTCTTTGTCGCATTGTCTTTGAAGCGTGGAGGAATCTATACATATATATAATCAAATTGAAATATTATATGAAATATAATATTAAGTATACAGTTATATAAGTCTAGATTTATCAATAAACTCAGAGCAAAAGAAGTTCAAATAGGAATATTTCGAATTTTTTTTTAGATTTAATACAAATATAAAAAAACATCTAATACAAATTCATTATAATAGACAGGACAAAATAATAATAATACTTCATATAATAATATTAAGTTAACAAAGCTGTAAGTTTTAGAGTATTTTACAAATATACGAAAAGAATATGTATTTTTTATTTGTAGGGATTCCTGCTGTCTGTATTGGTGCGTGGTGTCTGTTAATGGCATATCATCATAATACACATTGCTGGTCTGGATATGGAAGACTAAAGTACATATGGCTAGTTACCGGTCCAATGATTGCAGCTTTATTGGTATGTAATATTTATTTCAGAGCGTCGTTATTTATGCTCTTTAAAGCAAAAAAAGTATTGAAAAGAAAAAGTTAAAACAATTTCACACTGTCGTTTAATTGTATAATGATTTACAAGGAATTCTTGAAATTCGCTTCTCGACAATAAATTATATGTATTGTCATAGATAAAATAATTATCGAGTTCAGTGATGCACATTTTTTTATTCCAATATATACAAGATCGGAGTGAAAATATTTTATATACTTGTATTTCCTGCTACATTCAAAGATAAATTCAACATTGTTGCATCATTACAAGAATTTATGTTATCGTAACAAGGATATTTTCATATAAATACATTTCCTAGATTTAAGATATTCTTGATTTGCATGTTGACATTGCTACAAAAAATACGTATTACATATATCGAGTGCAAATTTTCAAAGATCAAATAATAGGATAAGATTTTTGAAATCATTCTTGTTAAAAAAATTTTTAATTGTTTTTACGACATCTAGAATTAGTACAATTCTATGTAAATAGCAAAATGAATGACTTATTTTTAGTAATGATCATATGTAGATTACCTTATTTGTAGAGAACATGCCCTTAATTTCAACAAATCACTGTTCACGTAATAAGTTGCAGGCTCCATTCAGTCACCAAAATAATAGATTTATTGCGTCATTTTTATTTTTGGATCTGTATTTCTTTGAGGAATTAAGTTATACAAGTAAAGTGATACCCAGTTACCGAGGTAGTGATTTAGTCCATTAAATGTATTCCTCTGATTTGCAAACATGTAATTAGATTCACGTACAATTTTTATATAGAATTCCACCCAATTTACCCTTCGTATTAAGAATATCATGCAAACTAATTTCACAGAAGTATGTGTTATGAACTATCCCTTTTATGACTTGTAAACTATCTTCAAATCTCAATCCACGTGGGTTTTAGCATTGGAAGCATATGGAATGAATCATAAGTCTTGAAAACTTATGAAATTTATGTAATCTTAAAAAAAAATAATTTCCTGTGATATTCGTGAAATTTTCCAGAATACACTGCGGTTAACTGACAAACATATTATTTTACAATTTCAGATGACAGTGTAAAATGACATCATATTGAGTATGTGTTATTTAATGTTATTTAACGATTGTTTAGATGGTTTTCTGTGCAACAAACTATTAAACTACCGTAAATATATTCTAAATATATAATTTATTAAGAAACGTCTATTGAAGGAGAAGTTTTGAGTTATTTTCATTCGTTTAAGTAATTTTTCATCCCATCAATATGTTGTGTATAAAATTTCCTAACTTTTAAAATTGTAGTTTCGACTGTAGACATTTTTAAAAAGAATACTAAAAAAATACTAAAAGTATATTCTGAAAGAAGAACACACTATTTCACCTTAAATTCTTTAACTCAAAATTGTATTCATTTGATATAAAAAGTACATAATCATATTTCAATAGTAAATGCAAATATATTTTCATTCAATTTATATTACCCATTCTTTTTGCAAACTTATTGGGGAATTTTGTATGATTACTATGATGAAATTTTTTTTATTTAGGAATACAAAAATATCTCCCTGTGCACCAAGGAATACCACACAGGGCCGAAGGTACAACAAATGTACTACATAACAAATCAAAAATAAATCATGAGATGAAAAATATTAATAATAAAAATATAAAAAGATGGCAGAGAGAAAAAAATGAGATATAAAAGCAAAAAAGAAATTAGACTACAGCATGGATAAATTTTTAAAAATACCAAAGTCTCTTTCTTCATTTGGTCCACCAAAATCGGGGGCCATCTGCTATTCAAGTCTTTATGAAGCTCGTTACTTTCTTGTGAAACAGATGGGCATTCAAGAAGAATGTGTGATAAAAATTAAAACTAAACTCCATGGCACGACAGCCCATGTGGGCCAAGGCCTACAGTGCCCATAACTGTTTTCATGACCGAGGACCCTAGGGTGCGGAGTATATGTCCCAGTTAGGTGGTCAGCCTAAGATGGTCAGTAAGACGACCAATGTTTAGTTCCCAAGCATGTTTGGTACTCAGTTAATCGACCCACTGAAGATATGAAAGGCTGAGTCAACCTTGCCCAGCCCGAAAATCGAACCTCGGACCTGTGTCATGGGAGCGTGAAACGCTGCCACTAAGCCACCGGGCTTCTGTGATAAAAGTTAATGCAAATATATTTTCATTGTTTGTAAATAAATTATTTTTGATATTGAAGTTTATTGTGAGTTTCGGAATTTTTACTCAGTAAGAGATTCTCAAAAATCTAATTACAAATCAAACAGTTAAAAACAATTTCATTCATCGTCATAAAACTATTTAAAATAAAAATATTATATTTTTTACAAAATAATTGATAAATTTTAAAAATTTACAGGAAAAAATATATGAAGTATCACTGATTGTTTTAGATACATTTAAGAAGAGCCTTTTAGGCTACTAAATTAGTTATATGAACTTAAAAAGCGGCTTCAAACGTTAAAAGAAAAATTGAGCATTGTGAATATTTAAAACATTTATGTCAAAAAATAAATAAAATGGTTAACTATATGTTGATAAAATAAAATCTATGGCAATTCTAGCATGAAATCTGAACAAAACACTATTGAGGACTAGTGATAATAATATATTGAAAACATTTGTAAAATAGAATGTATATATTAAATCGTACCTTCAACAGTAAGTTATTTTACGCATAATACTTTCCTATGTTTAAATAATATATGCTTTAGCCAATGGAGACGTTCAGGCAAATGCTTCCTCTAACAAGAAAACAATAATATGTGCTTTATAAAAATGAACACTTAGTTTCTTTCAAAATTACCTCATGATAAAAAAGCAATAAAAAATTATTTTTTTATAAAAACGAAAATCAGTAATGTGCAATTTTAGCTATTTACGCCATAAATAGTGAAAATAAAATCTAAACTATTTCCATCTGAGTTGATATGAAGGAATTTGCCAGATTATCTAAGAAGATTATAAACTGAAGAAATTAACAGTTGAAAGGAAGTTATGTTCTTATATTTTTAAGTAATTTACAAAAGTACTTAATTACTGTTTAAAAGGAATTATTTTTCAATGTGCACAATGTCCGACACCCTAAAACATTCAGTGCTCACCTGCATTTTGAAAAGCTGTTTGTTTTCATTTGATGAAATTTTGAGTTTAAAACAATAGTTATGTAAGTAACTTATTTATCCATGAGTTTGTTTTAACTCTATATAATGTGGTACAATGGTAACTTGGCTAAGACGTCGTTTTCATTATCTGAAAGTAGGAAGCTCTACTTAAGCGGAGAGTTATTAAGTTCATTAAAGTGGCTTGGAATAAATAAATGGGTCGTGATCGAAATATACTATGTATATAGTAATGCCTCGGGAAGTATATATATATATATATATATATATATATATATATATATATATATATATATATATATATATATATATATATATATATATATATATATATATATATATATATATATATATATATATATATATATATATATAAACTTGGAAAAGTGAGCTCTTCATAAATGTGAATTAAACATGTTAATAAAACGAAAATATATAACATAAAATATATTAAATGTAAGAAATTTACCTATAATGTTTATGTACTACTTTTAGTTCCACTGTGGGAATAATTCGTGATTTAATTAATGTATACCATAATACGATTTAAATTGTTTCAAAAGAAATATAATTTAATTTTGGCATGTTTTTTAATTAAATTTTTCATTTAAAGTAAAGATATGTTATGTTTTGCAACATACTATATGTTTGTATACAGTATATTTTTAAGAAATGAAAAATGTTCATTTAAAATTTTTTAAAAACTAACATTATTTCCTTTTACAAAATGTATTTTGCTTTCAATAATTAGTTTAAATCTCATATGAATACAAACATTCTTAATTCAAAGTATATATCTGCAAATAACATTTAAAAATATTGGAATTTTTGTAAACATGTTGGGCAGTGTTTGCATACATTTTAGAAAGTTCATGAACGCGCGAAATTACTTTCACATATATTTCAAGAAATGAATTCAGGCTATTTTTGTAATTCTAAAGTGTTTTTTTATATTAATTTTTACTATATTCAAAAAGATTTCAGAATTTAATCTTATTAAATGTGTTTTTGATTTCTCTGTCACACATTTTCGTATTTACACTTCGACAAGCTCACTAAAAAAGTTTCCTTCAAATCCATGATTCAAAGATGTTTCTTTTATATTTAAGGAATGTGAACTACTTCAGACAACTTTGAAAGGTAATATAATAAATGCAAAAAAAAATATTTTCTTTCAGACATTATATTTTTTAAGACTTTGAGAACATTTACATGTTTTTTCCCTTTCATTCAAAAAAAGTAATTTAAAATTTAAAAAAATAAGTAGCTTTAGAAACTTTTTTCAGACAGATGTGTTCCCCATGAATACCACAGATTAAATATTATATAATATATTGATTTTCTGAATTCTTAATATCACCAGAAGTATTGAGAATATAAAAAAAACTTCTTCTTTCTGAAACGTAAGATTTTGGAAAATTTCTAATTAGAGGAAATTTTCATGTAAAAATAATATTAAGAAAGTCAACAAAAAAAAAAAAAAAAAAAACGAAACCGATGTAGTGAAACTTCTAAAAAATGATAGAATGATAAAATGGGAATAAATCTTTTCAACATAGTTATCTACGCATAGCATTTGGCATGAAATATTTCTATGTAAACAAAGTTATATTTTTTTACAAAAAATATAACATAATTTAAGAATTTTAAAGTATACGTCTAAATATCTATTAAGAAACTTGCTTCGTTTAGTTGGCTGGTTATTTTTACACGCAAAAGGTCCCTAAAGTGATAAAAATAATAAAAGATTAAAATATTTTTTAAGTTTTATTATAATAAAAAAAGATACTTTTTAACTGACAAAAAATCTCTTTCGTTAAATAATAAGAGTTATTAAAATAAGACTCAGATTAAGTGCATAATCTGTGGAAGAATCATTGCTTAAAATATTTATATTAACATAAAGAAGTTAGCAAATTAAACAGGAATAAACAAATTAGGAAAAAACATTTTAATAAAAGTTATTTTATATATAAATTCATTTCCAATATTAAAATTTAATAAATTAATTATATTATTAATTATAATAATATTAATTTCTAATTCTAATTTAATTTCTAGCAAAATCAAAATTTTTTCGACTAGATCAATATGAAAAAAAGCATGATATGTAAATCATACCAAACAAAGAAATTTTGTAATGAAATATCATGTAAAATTTATTAAAGTTGATGGATATATTGGATATGTACATTATATAAAAATTATGTTTAAAAAATAGAAATATACAGAAAATAGCTTTCCAAATAACTTTAATTAAAACTTAATAATATTTTTAAGAGAACTTGATAAGATTTTTAAAATAATACCACATTTTAATTTGGTTAAAAGTAATCATCTATTGAAAAGCACTGAACTGCTCGATTCTGTTTTTAAGAAAATCTCAATTTCATTGAAGTATTGAAAGAGTAGATATAATTTCAAATTTAAATTCGCTCCTCTCCTTTTAATGTTACAGAAACTACAAACATTTCGCAGACGTAAAGAAAACATTTCGATCTTGAATTCTCTTTAAAAGGGAATGTAAGTGATTTAAATAGAATTCATGGAAATAAAATGAAGTGTATTCAGTAGAATGATAAAAATGTTCACTATATAAAGTGTAGACATCCTCTATTTCTAGAAATGTTTGCTCATGTATTAATAAACAGTAGCGGGACATGTTACATGTCACGTTTTTTCCCCTGAACTATTTAATTTTTAGTAATCCATGAAGCATTTAATTTTAAAAATATATAAAACATAATCTGTGAAATAGTATGATGTGTCGACGTAAAACTAATACAAACATACTTTTTGTAATAATTATACTGCAAAACAAATTTTGCAGCGTTTATATTTTGCCATAAAATATTCTTCAATCATTAAGATCTCTTTAAAAGATAATAAGAAAAAATTAATGTAAATCGTCTTTATTGATATATGAAAAGTTATTACAATTCAGTTTTAATTAAATAATAATAGAAATGAATTTATTTGAATTTACATTTATCCAATCCTAAGGAAATTCCCAGAAAATATTCCAATTCACCCAAAAAATTACATTAAATGACTCTTTTATATCATTTCGAATATTTATCCCAATTTCTTTTTATTTATGAAAAAAATTTATGTTTTAAAGCAATTTTTTTATTTTAAATTGCTCTACATCAATATAATTGTCAGAAATATAATGTAGTTTTTATTTATTCTTTCATAAAATTATTTCTTTTAGCAAAAAATATAAATAATGTTATAAAAAAATTTCTATAGTCTCTTAAGTCATTAAAATTGTTTTTTGTTGGCGAAATATTAAAACGTAAAACTTTACCTTTATTAATTTTCCCACTTAGTAAAACTTGTAATAATTAAATTGGAAGTTTTACTTAGCAAAATAAATAACTTCAATAGCACTTTCAAAATACCCAGTTTATCTGTTAATAAATAACATTTGATATTATATATGACGTGATTACAATATTTGCTTTTCTAATAATATAAAGTATTAGCTCTTTTATATTTTTTATAAAATAATGATTCATTTTATGAGGATAACACTATTAATTTTCCCGTTATTTTATTAAAATATAAGATAATTAGTTAGGTTAGCTAAACGGAGGTTTATTTACTTCTGCAAAATCATATTTGTTATTTATTTTTAATATGCAGGTAAACAGTGTTTTCCTTGTGGACATCATTCGCATTTTAGTAACGAAACGGTTAGCTACTCAGACAGCAGAGACACCTCACGTAAAGTAAGCAAATATGTTATTTTATCCATTTGATATTATTTTATTTTAATGTTCATTTTGTTTTATTTTACATTAATCATTAAAAAAACTATGAAAATATATATCAGTTTTATATTCCATATTCTTCTTTTTGTAACCTACAGATGAATTGTTTTAAGTAAAGTTTGAAAGCATAGAATATACAGTAAATTCTTCATTTTTTTTTTCATTTTCATAAAATAATTTTTATATATAAAGGACAACATATTTTTAAGAAAATTGTTGAGCCTGGAAGGAAATTGTTACAATTTCGTGTAGCGAATAATAAATTACCCGATGGAATTCAGTTGGATTTTTTCTATATAGTGAAGCAACAAACTTGTTATATTGAAATATCTTCAAATCGTTTTTCTGTATTGCAAAATGATAGCCTTAATTATTTGTAGAGTAATTTAAACTTAAATGTTACTAAATAACAATTTTATGCCTTCAAAATTAAAACAATAAAAATAAACACGCATTTACGAAAATGTATATATATATATATATATATATATATATATATATATATATATATATATATATATATATATATATATATATATATATATATATATATATATATATATATATATATATATATATATATATATATATATATATATATATATATATATATATATATCAACGCCTGAACATCAAATTTACTTTTTTTATTTCTTAACTTACAACTGACTTTCTAACTGTCGAAAATATGCAACGTAAAAAATTTGATTTGATGAACGTTCGGTTTCATTTTTGTATAAAATAATGAAATATAAAATGATATAAAGACATCAAAATTAAATGTCTTGTTTTCTGTGAGCAGGAAATACAAATAAATATTCTGTTAGAAAACTATTTGCGAGTCAAATTTTGATATTTGCAATTTTGCTGAAAATATTCTAGCATTTATTTTAAGATGATTTGGTTACTACCAAAAGAAATCTTATTTACTTTATAGTTTCTCTTGTAGTTTACAACTTTTAATGTTTTAGTTTACTTGGAAAATGAATCATTTATTTGACTTCTTGTTGCTAAACTCCAAACTTTTTAAAGATTTTACTAAATTTTATTGTATAAAAATTTGATCTACATGCTTTTTAAATTGTTTATAAAAAGAAAATAAATTTGAGATTTATATTGCTTATATATATAATTGGTTTCTTAATTATACAAATAATGCATGGACTGTTAAATCAAGCATTCTCAATAATATAGTAAAGAAAAATGTTTGCATATAACTTCTAACTGATATGAATGATATTTTCTTTTCTAAAAAAATTAATATCATAGATAAAATCTGGTACATAAAATTTAGATATATATAATCTCTCTGTCGTTAATTTCATTAATTTAAATTATTGAGAAATATACAATTTATGGAGAGTTTCACTTCAATCTAAAATTTTCAAGTTGAATTTGATTTTTATGATTTATTCTTAGATATATCAAAGGATATTTCCGTTTAAACTTTCAGTATAACATACATTTATAAATTAAAAAATACTTTAAAATTCATATATAAAATCATAGTAAGTTTAATTCAATAAGATCTCTTGTAGAATTATCCTACTTAACAAAAATGTTTCCTTTTTTAACTTATTATTTGTAGTACCAATTGAAAAATAAAAATAATTAAAAAGCAAAATTTTTCTTCATTATTGTGTATTTCAAATATTGCAACTAATATTTAAACGTATAATGATATATTTTTAATATCAATAGTTTTCGAGCGTTTAATTGCAGAAATAATTGGAATAATGTGAAATTTTAATGAATAAGTGAAATAAAAAAACATCTTGAAATGCGTTTATGCATAATTCATAAAACTGTTCACTCAAAATTTACTTACCCAATATACATAATGTCATATAGTCAAAATAGTTAAACTAATATATTAATATATTCAAATATCTTTACAGTTATTTCTACAAAAAAATGGCACCAACATCAGAAATATATTTTTTTAAAAATTTATGTTATTCTAAAAAAAACAGCTTCTGGAAATACACTTCTTCATGAATAAAAATATCTAAAATATTATTATATGTATATTCTTGAAGTACTTTGTCAATATCGCATGCGTGTTTGAAACACTGTTAATAAAATTCCATAAAATAAAAAATGAAAAAATTATTTGATGACATTTGTGGTTTGTTTGAAATGAAAACACAATATTTTTTATTAAAACATTTAAATTATTATTTTTGAAAAACATTTTCATATTTGAAGAAATTTAATAATAGAATATTTTGCTTATAAATAAGCAAACATATGCTAATCTAATTTAATGCAGACAGATATCTCATGAAATATTATAAAATATAACAAATAAATGTTTTCAGATTTAGGTATCTTTTTTAAATAAACATCTAATTATCATATTAAAATTCAAACATCGTCGTTTTCAAATTTAATGTACACATAACAAACACGAAAATGCGACTTCTTAACCAGTTTTGTATGTGAATATTTAAAAAATCTTCCAAACGTATTGTTAACTTTATGAATATATTTATATTTATGTTCATCTTGTGTTTACTTGCTAGGTATAATTAAATTAAAATAGTAAAAAAACGATGTCATTAATTTTTTCCTATAAATATTTAATAAAATAAATATGAAAAAAATATTTTAAAATTTTCCTCAAAAGACAACTTTAGGAAGAATTTCTTAGAAAGTTAAATAACAATGACTGAGCAACGCTTAGAATTAAAAACTGTAGATATTAAGTTTATTTATTTATGCACCTCCACACAAATTTCTGGTAAGTAAAAATATCATAAAAAAGATTAGATTTCTTGGACAAAGAGAAGCATGCAAACAATTTTTAAAGAAAAACACACATCCTTTCTCTTTACACAAAAATATGAATGCAAATTTCTTTTTCATCCTTTTCAATGAGAGTTGCTTTCAAATACAATCTTTTGAAATTTTTCAAATGATGTTTGAAGTAAATATTAACCTCATCAAAATAGTTCATTATAAAAATACATCAGTTCTATACTAATTTTAGTTGTTTAAATTTTATCATCACCTCAGTAAATAACTGGGAATTAAATAAAACAGGGTTAATGTTATACCTTGTAAGTTATTGCACATTGTTGAAAAAAAGGTTTTCAAACTAGGAATTGAGATGAATTATATGCACAAAATAAAAGTGGTAAGATAAGTTATTATAATGAATTATTTAAAATAAACGATATAATTTTTCTATTAAGCAGTTTGTTCATTAAAAATAGTTCAGCC
Source organism: Latrodectus hesperus (assembly GCA_037975125.1). Lineage (NCBI taxonomy): Eukaryota > Metazoa > Arthropoda > Arachnida > Araneae > Theridiidae > Latrodectus > Latrodectus hesperus. The sequence continues at coordinate 74,961,769 of CM075860.1, read as the reverse complement.
TTTTAAATAGTAGATAACTAATGATATTATACCATAAAATAAAAACTTTTTGGAGAATATGTAAAACAAAATTTTATATTTTAGAATAAATACAAGCATATGATTCTTTTAAAAAAGAATTATATCATATTTGTTTTACTACAAAAACTGAATTTTGGTTGTAACAAATGAGTTATATACATGAGAATTTTAATTTTTATATATATGGTGATGTATTTTTAAACTGCCCAAAAGCACATAGTATGTAATATCATAATAAAAATTTTTATTATTTAAAAGATTTTTATTTCAATATATATATATATATATATATATATATATATATATATATATATATATATATATATATATATATATATATATATATATATATATATATATATATATATATATATATATATATATATATATATATATATATATATATATATATATATATATATATATATATATATATATATATATATATATATATATATATATATATATATATATATATATATATATATATATATATATATATATATATATATATATATATATATATATATATATATATATATATATATATATATATATATATATATATTTATATATTTATATATATATATATATATATATATATATATATATATATATATATATATATTTATATATTTATTTATATATATATATATATATATATATATATATATATATATATATATATATACATAATAAACCGGAAAATAATCATTTATTCTGTTACTTTATTTAAGTGCTATTTTTATTTTAAAAATACATTTTATTAATGCCGCTTAGCGTCATATATTGAGTATACATGTCAATGAAATTATTAATGAATATTTAATTTAATTATGTAAACATAATTTCAAAAGTTATATATCCAAAATATTAAATTGTAAAAAACATGATAGAATTAAAAATTAAGTATGGATTATGATGTGTATATAAAAAATAAGTATTATAGAACCGTATTTTATCAAAAACGACGTTTCTTGAAATTTGAGAAAATATTTTAAAAAATGAAAATTTACTTCGTGATTTGTTTTGTATTATTTATTGCAAAATTATTATAATTAGCAAATATGTTTTGAGACATAGCAAATTATTTCGGTTTCTTAAATTATTTTATAGAAAATTACAGTCATAGTAAAAGTTGTATTTTATTTTCGTTAAAATTTTGATGATATAAGAAAAAATTACTTGAAAAATAAATTATTAATATGTGTTAAGAAATGAATAATTAGTAGATATTATTTGTCGTATTACAGTCAAATTTACATGTAACTAGATGCTAATTTTTTGGCTTTAATTAAAGATTAAATTAATACACGTGTTATTTGTTTTATTAATTTTTTAAAATAAATATTCACTTAATCATATTTAATATGTGATAGTTCGTAAAATCACTTAAAAGAATTTCTTCTTAAAAAATAGTGACCAAATGTTTAGCTTAAAATAGATAATAAACGTTACTTTCATTGAATATTTTAAAGTAAAATGAAGGAAAAATGAACGCACGCACAGAGAAGAATCTTAACTTAGTATTAGAAATGATTCCAAAGAAGTAAGAAAAAACTCTGGTGCAGATTCAGCTTAGAACACAATATTATTTTCTTAAGTTATAAGATAAATATGTTATAAACATGAAAAATAAAAAAATGGTTTGCAGTAAAAAAAAAAAAAAACTTTCAGTACAGAGGAATTATTCGAAATTTGTATATCAATTTAAGTGCTCTGTTTTTAAAGAACGAAAAAAACATGAATGAAATAAAAAGGAAAGCTTAATATTATTTCAGATATTGTATACGCTTGTACTTTTTAATTTATGATCTGATGAATCAGTATTTTCCGATGTGTATTATATTTGTGTGGGGAAAAAATTTAATAAGAACGAATTTCCTTTCAAAATGAATCTGGTAAATAAAATATTTGAGTATTTATAATTTTAAAAAATAACAATAACTCTTGTAAGAGTTCTGGCTAGAATGCTGATTCGCACCATAAAGCGTCAATTTTGAACAATCTAAATTATTTTTTGCAGAAATTCTATAGAATTACATTTTTTATTTGTTAATCATTGTGTACCCACATTTCCTGCCAACCAGAACTACTGTAAGTAAGCTTTTATATTTTTTTGCTCAAGTATTTAAATTTTAATGTATCTTTTTGTTAGCTAAATTTGAATCAGACAATTATTTTTTGTGCGAAACAGCTTTAATTCATTTTCTTTTATTGTGAAGGAAAGCTGTTAAAGCAACAGCGCTTTTATTTCCACTGCTCGGTATTCCCCATCTTTTCTTTTGCGTCAACCCAAAAGATAATGGAAATTTGGAAGATGCTTACATGATTGCGAACGCTTTCATCAAATCATCGCAAGTAAGTAATATTAGCATAATATTAGTAATAGACAATATAAAATTTCTGATTGAAAATGACATGATATTTGTTTTTAAAATATTGTTGTTCTATTTCATGCAAGCTATTTTTATAGTAAACAAATGTTAATTTTTATTAAATTTTAACTGATAATAATATTGAAATGAAAGATGGAACTAAATATATATGGAATCACTGTCTTAACATAAAAATAGAACTTCTTAACATAAAATGTCTTAATATGAAAACTCTTATCTTAATTTAAAATGTTGAATCTTAATATAAAAAATGAAATTTCTTAATATAAAAACAGAAATTAATAAAAATAGAGCCTCACATACAAAAAATTTGCAAAAGCAGAAGCAATTTAAACTGTTGATTACAACAAAATCTTACATCTTAATTTTTTTACTTGGCTTCAAATCGCATTTTTCGAACGGCAGCAAACACAGCAAAGTTTACTATCGAATGCCTGAAAAATACTGTCGAAGCTCATTTTGTTAAAAAAAAACGATTTCTTATATAAAGACCAAAACATCTGTTTAAGAAGCCATTTTCCATTAATTCAAGCCATTAACACATGGACAATAGTTCAGAAGAAAATGCAAAATGAGAAAGGCAAGACAAAACACCCATTTTATGGTTAGTTTATATCGACAAGGACATTTTAAATTTTGTAAAATTTCTTTAATTAATATAATTTTAAATTAATAATTAGATGCTTTTACTACGAGAAGAAGAAAAAACTGAGAACAAAAATCTTGGCAGATCTTTTGAGACATATGAAAAATTGAAAACATAAATATAATTGTTTTTTAATAATTTATTTTAATTTGAAGTTTTAAACATGACTGAGGCAATATCGACAAAGAGGTCAGGAGAATCTTCAGGAACTGCTATAACTGCCCAGACACGAAGCTAACACCAGACGTTTTTGATTTTGACACATTTTTGACTCCCCAGCTGCAAATACTGATGTAAGGAGAATAGGAGTTCTGGCATCATAGGTATACCTAAAAACATTAAAGAAATTGCAGAAGCCGTTATCAGATATTTCGACTTTATTTGATACGATTGTCATTGATATTTATTTGATACGATCTCTTGGCTTTATTTGTCAAGATGAAAAAAAATTGAGGTTATACATTTAATCTCGAACAACTCCTTTTATCTACTATTTTCATGTTGAAAATGTGTCTAATAATGTTAACTGAATTTATCTCAATACAGAGATTAAAATGGGCCGGAATTTGAGCAGGATGAACGACAATCGGGCAGGATGAACGACAAAAAAATTTTCTTGGCTCGCCCCATTGGCACCAAAAGAATAGGACGACCGAAACTCCGATGGTGTGACTGCCTTGAAAACGACCTAAAAACAATAAAAGTGACAAACTGGATGACCTTATCCAAAAATAGGGGGTCCTGGTATGCACTTCTGAGTAAGGCAAAGGCCAACCCTGGGCTGTCAGGCCAATGAAGAAGAGGAAGAAGAAGAAAGTTAACTGAAAATAAACAAATATTAACACATTTTTATATACTTAATTCATTTTTATGTATAGTAGTAACTTACCATTATTTAAAGCTTACCAGTTATCTTCAACAATAAAATTGTAATTTTTAACAAATTACTTTCTTTAACAATTACAGTCTACAATTTGAACAATTTTGTCAAAATTACAATAATTGATTTTCTAGACATTTTTCAAGTTTTTTTGGACAATTCAGTATTATAGCTAAATAAGTTTTATAACATAAATACTTGAAAAATTATTTCTTAAAATCTGTATATATATAATTTTTATTTTTTGAATTATCAGTTTAACATAAATTTTCATTTGATATTTATGGAAAATATTTACTTCATAAAATATTACTACTCATTGTTAAAGAATTCATTAAAAAATATTTAAACTTAATATCTTATAAAAACTTTTAAAAAACTTGTAATGATTCCTAAAATTAACTTGTAATGATCCGAAAATAATATGCTTAAATACTGTTTTAAATATCAAATTTAAATTGTGTTTTAAATTTTAAAAATATAATTAATGAATTTAAAATTGATAAGAATTTAAAAATTATTATTATTTTTTACTTCGAAGTCATTTTCGCTGAACATTAAAAAGAGAGCAATGAAAATTTTATTGAAAATATCATTTAAGTGTACATAGTGAAAATCAAATATAATAATAAATATAAAATGTTTGCATTCTTGGATATAAAAGTTTAAAATTAAAAAGATCTATTAGGAAGAAATTTTAAATAAAAAGTAAACACTCGATACTTTTCAAAAATTAACAAATTGTTACTGTTTATTAGTAAAAATATTTAACTAAAAAGTAAAATAGAAAAAATATTTACATTATTTTTATCGAATCTTAGGTTAATTTCAATTTTAAAAGGCTTTCTTTTTATCAATTGAAAATAAATCAAAATTGTGTTTTAAGAGTTTATATAAATAATGCATAAAGAATATAAAGATTAAATTAATTAACGACATTCTCTAAGTTGATGATAAATAGGAATATAAATTTCATATAGCTTCTGATGCAGTATTTCTTTTACAGGGTCTTTTTGTATCTGTACTGTATTGTTTCATGAATGCAGATGTAAGTATTTTAAATTACATATGTTTTCTATATAATTAAATTAATATTTTAGATATTTTACTTTAAAACATCAGCTTTTATACCAATAATAGAAAGTTAAAAATACAGATGAAAATGGAAAAGTTAATTTTTTGTACATTTATTATAAAATGGTTATACTTAAAAGCTGTGATATAAATTAAAATTTTTGTTTGATGTGTATGTAATCTGAATATATATTAGCATAATTTTATGTAATAAAAATCATCAGATTTTTCTTATCTACATTGAGTTTTAAAATTATTATTTTCAATATAATAAACTATTTTTAATTCAAGAAGCTAATAAAAAATGTATAATTTCAAAAAGCCATATGAAATATGTGTAATCTATAAGTACTGGAATTTATAATTTTTTAAAAAATATCTTGTAATTTTTTATGTGAGATATTTAATTTTTTTTTTTTGATAGATCAAAAATCACTTAAAAATACTTTTCTGGAACAATCAACCTTTCAATACTTCTCATACCATATCCTTGATGCTCAGTTCCTTTTTCTTTATCTATAAACAAAAGCATTCAGAAAGTCATTAGATTTTAGAAAGCTAAAAATAATTCTGATAAACTTTATATGTCTATGCATTTTCTTGTAAATTAGATTTTTAATACACGACAATAATTTATATAAACGTAAGACAAAAAAGTCTAAGAAAATCATCATAATAGAATTGAACATTATTATAGATATCAATTTAACTAAACGTCGTAAAAATATATATCCTTATATCAAAAGCACTTATATTTAAATTTTTTAATGAAATCCACTTCCTCATTCACAACATAGTGTTACAGTTTTCATTTATGTGGTGAATGCGTAATTGTCTTTATCCTTAATTTGAAAGCACTTGTTATTTAACTTATTAAAGGAAATCTACTTCCTCATTCACCACACGGTGTTATAGTTTTCATTTATATAGTAAAGGTGTAAATATATCAAACCTGAAAATACTTTTTAATTAATTTATTAAATGAAATTTTCTCCCTTAATCACAAATATACTAATTTTTATTTATTATGTATTGCATATTATTATTTTATATCTATATTATCATATATAAATAAAGGTAACTTAAAAATAAATACGAAATACAATTTTATTTTACCTCACTTAAAATAATTAAACAAAACGCATAATTTTTTAAACACAGCAAAGTTCAAAAATGTCGGTTTACTTAAGTTAAAAAAAGTTTCCATTTAACACATATAAAATGATTTATTTCCAGGAATATTAATCATTAATTAGTCCGCAGTCCATGTTTCTAGCATTAAGATAAACATGTCGTCACAAACATAAATGGTTGAATGGTTTTGCATTTGATTGTCAACTTTGCAATCCCCTGAAATCAATCTCGATAATGATGCCAAAATTAGATTGGGGATCATATAACTAAAATAGATTACTTTGAATGATATCCTATAATCATGATCCGTAAAATTGCTGCTCATTCTAGAAATAAATTGTCACAAGCACTATAATGAACATTAGAGAGGAATACTGTGACGGCGAAGATGACTAGAGGGTACTTGTCCGCAGTTCCCAAAATTCAAAAAAGCTTAATTGCAAGGAATTATTCTAACGAATAGTTTTTCGCCTGAATTATTCCAATAACTATTTTCCTGTTTCTTTTTTTCCTTTAAATAACCTCTTAAATTATTATAAATGCATGAAGAACCCTTAATTTGGTTTAATTTTTGCATTCAATACCAGGAATGAAGTAATTGTCAGTCTGAATTAGTCCAAAGTTTTGAATAAATTTATATAGGTCTTCCAATACCAATCTTTATAATGAAATGATAACAGTTTTTTCTCTTTTTTTAATTTAGGAATTTGCAAATTTTTTAGTTTGAAAATATCTTGAACACACACTTTTTAGCATAAATTCTCTTCATACGTTAATCAACCTAGCTTTCCTAAAAATTAAAAAACGATATTTTATTACATTAAATTAGAAATAGATATTTCCAAATAATTTAGATTTACATAGTATACTCTGTTTATAAAATATTTTACGCGAAGTGTGAAATTGTTTTAGTGTTTCATATGTAACTGACATTTTCTATATATGAATAAGGGAAAAAAAGCTACAAAAAATTTATATAATAAAGTCATATCATTTTAATAGTTTTCTACTTTGCCGTTCGATTATTAAATAAAAAATCAATTGCAGTTTGCTATTTTCAAAGCACACAATATTTTTTGTATTCGAATCCTGTCGTTAATTATGTCCCCAATTTCACGTTTTACCGTCAAGTTGATTGATTAAAATACTACACTTTTTATAAGAATCTGCTTTCCTTCTTTAGTCAGATTCAGTTGGAAAACAAAATTTAAGAAAGTTACAATTACTTTTTTTTGGCATTCCCAGAACTATTAATTCAAAGGAAATACAATTTTGAAGTGTTATTTTTTTCTGAGAGTCGGAACTATTATTACTTTGCTAAATATTTTACATTTCCTTTCTTCAATTTGGATTAAAGTAATTCTGACATATTTTTGAATATAAATTTATATTTAAGTCATTTATACCATAATTTTGACTAAATATTTAAAAATATATATTTAGGATTTTATTAGTTATAATAGTATATTATTTATAATATATAGTCACTTATAAAAAGTTTTCTGACTAAATACTAAATTCTGAAATTAATTTCAGATTATTGAAAAATAATTTAATCTTAGGGAGGTAAATTATTGTTTGCATTTTATGAATCTTTTTGCTTATAGAACTTATACAAAATATTTCAGAATCAGTTAAACTGTACAGTCAGCGCTCACTGCATTTCATTACTTTCAGGTTCAAATGGCTCTAAAGAAAGCTCATATGAGACTACAAGCTCAACGTAATCCTAACTTCCGATACAAAGGTCGAAGGGGCCTGTCCCAAACATCTGGCACGTACTTCTCAACTCACTCAGAAGGTACTGCATCACATTCAGAAACATCAAAAACAGGGAAAAAGAAACGACAACCTAACAGAGCCGTTTTGAGATTACAAGAAAATTCTGGTGATGAAGATGTCAGAATGTAAATTCACTCATTTAAAAGTACTTTCAGAAAGGAACATTTAAATGGAAACTTTTGAGATGATCGAAAATGTCAACGTTCTCCAATGCATTATGTTCATTCGGTGCTCAATTGCCATTTAAAAATTAAAATGTTTCATCTTCAGCTCTCATATGATCTGCATTTCAAAGTCATATTGAAAATGTTTGACATTTATAATTAGAGCAGAACTCTTTCATAAACATACTATTCAGTTTCGAAAATATTTTCATTAGCATAAAAAAATTATCTTCTGAAAAAAATCATTAAATGATTAAAATTCATTTGTGAATTTAACTGTGTGTCATAACATGCTTGAAAACATTATATCCCACATTAAAACATTTTTAAGGAAATGAAACCCTCAACCCCTCAACGTTAAATTAAACCTGTTTAAAATACATAACATTGTTAAGTTATGTGCATTGTTTTGAAACAAAGCACGTTGAATTTGATATCGAACTGGTTTTAAAATACAAAAATACAGTGTTATATATGTATATATATATATATATATATATATATATATATATATATATATATATATATATATATATATATATATATATATATATATATATATATATATATATATATATATATATATATATATATAAAGCATTGTACTCATATATGTAAGTAAATTATTGTTATAATGCATGTGTATGTCATTTTAAAACAAATCTTTTAAGTTATTTCTTTTCATTTTATACCCATCAGAGTATTTATAATCCAGTATAGAGTACTAAAAACGATAAGCTACATTTCTATATTAGTAAAGCATTTTATTCCTTTTGCTAAGAGCTTTTAAATATATCTGATTGTTCATATTTTACTATAGTATTAAACGCACTTTTATATGCATTTTTGATTAATTGTATTTCAATTTTATTTTGTAATCCTAAATTAGCAAAATAAACTATAAAATTATTCTAAGTGAATAGAATCTTATTTTATATTGATCGTATTTCTTTTTTTGTTATATAAGTACTAATGTATGTTGTCTGTCTTGTTTTTAAGCAATGGTAGAAATAAAGTATTTAATTAATACATTATCATAAATACATTATACTAAAAATAATGCATTATTTTAACCATATTATTTAATATATATAAGAAATAAAGGATCAAGAATATTTTACAAACATTAACATCATGTCTTAAAACATATTGAATAGCTTAATAACCAAATTCTGAGTAGTAACAGGCATTGACTGATCTTTACATAAATGCCTTCCTTAATTTTTTATTCTCTGAATTGAAAAACTGATGGTTATTATTTTTCCTCTTTATATTAATAATAAATGAAAAGAATGTAAATCTGTATCTCGTTTTTTCCAAAATAAGCTGTCAATATTATAAATACTCCAGTTGTAAAATATATTACATAAAACAATGAGAAGGATTTACTTTATATAAAAATATATAACGATATATGCAAATATAATATGCTATATTTCAGTGAATTATTAAAAGATAATTCTTAAGAGCTTGGATATCATGTCAAAATAAATAATCATAACTCCATCATTATATTTTAATTTATACAAAATGTTGAATCAAATCGCCTAATTAAGTTGCACAGAATATTATCATTTAGGAACATGACAACTGACATCAAAAGTGAAGAATAATAGAAAATTAAAAAAAATAATTATAAAATTAAATATGATGAGGAAAATGAAAAATTGATAAATTTCAGTTTGACGTATGCAAACTGTGTCTTGCAAATTTATTCATTAAGTTGTTATGAATCAACATTACATAAACGATTTGCTATCTGAAATATATGACATATTAATCAAAACACATGCGACATTGATTTGGTGCTGTTGGTAAATCAAATCATATTGAAGTACATCATTTCAATTTCTGTGATATAAGCAACTCCTGTAAACAACATGATTGAAATGCCGTTTGATTAACAGTTACGAGGTGAGAAGTTATTAGAACTAATGAGACTTGAGGGCAGTCGTGTTATTAGGAAAAATAACAGGAAAAGCAATTCGATGATTTGAGTTAGTTTCATGGGAAAATAGTAATATTTTTTACTGATTTAATCATTACTTTTTCTTTTTTTAACTAAAGAATATATCACACTTAACTATGTCGCATTATTAAGGTAAATACTGCATATAATGTTTATTGCTATGGTAACCTGATCATAACATTAAGAACAATAATATTGAAACCAATTCATTATTTAAGCTAATTAATTATCTTAATATCAAATTAAGACACTAAAAGGTCCAAAGTGGAACTCAATCATTTACTAAGTGAAAAACTAATTTACTATTAAAAAATAAAATTTAATTATCCTTTCAAATAATGAGTGAGAATATTTCTGTAGGCAGTTTTAATTATTAAATTTTAGTAAAGCAATATTCCCTATCACCACAGGAATTTTAATCCTAATGGATATTATTGAAATACATACTGCATGTGAGAAAAATAAAAATATACTATTAATTTAACTTTAACTGCATATTTTTTCTCTGCTGTATAAATGCTGAAACATTTCTGTATGATTTCTATGATATACAACAAAATCACTGATATTTTAAACGATTTTATTATATATATATATATATATATATATATATATATATATATATATATATATATATATATATATATATATATATATATATATATATATATATATATATATATATATATATATATATATATATATATATATATATATATATATATATATAAAGAAAATTAAATATATTAACTCTAAACAATGAACTTTCATGTAGTTGTTATTTAAACTATGAAATATTTAGAGATATGATTTCTCTACTCGAAAAGTAAAAGTAATGTGTTAAGTAAAATGTTCATCATATGCATATAAAATTTGCGATAAAATTCTGTAAATCATAATTTTATTTATTAATTAATTAAAATGTACTGAATTTTTTGTATTTTATAATTATAAATAAAATTGTCCAACTATACACATACATATAGGATGTTAATCATCAATCACATTTGAAGAAGATTTAGTAGGCCAAATTTAATAAAAATAGATATAAAATAAGTTATAATTTACTACACATATATTTATTATACTGTAACGCAGTAAATATTTTAATGTTGTAATGCATTTTAAAATTAATGAGATTTATAGATTTAGTTAAATACTTTTCTGGGGAAATTTTTTTATTAAATTAATTATAAATAGCATTTTTATTTTTAATATCATTTTAAAGAAATAAATGAACATGCTTTTTTAGACGTTTACAAGAAATTTAAGCAATTAAATTTAGTAATTCTGCTTAGAAATATAATAAGCAAAAACAATAAAATTATTAAATATAAATAATCAAATCAAAATAAAATAATAATAATTGGGAGGAATCTTGATGGTTTTAATTATTACCAAGGAAAAATTGCTTGAAAACATTTTTAATGAATATTCTAATGGGATTTTCTAAGCCAGAAACAGTAAATTAAAACAACCGCTTTTAAATTTGAAGGCTGAAAATTAATCATAATGTATTTAATTAAATGTCAAGTTAATTAAGCAATAATTAATTACTATAATTTCAAAAAGTTTCATTTTGACGATTTCTTATTTTAGTAAAAATGCGCTTATAATATTTAAAAAAAATGAGAATCCTAAATTTTATAGAAAAAAATCTAGTTTAATTAATTTAATTGTATTAGAAGTCACATGATGACATAAATAAAATTTATTTATATTTAAATTAAGTATTTTATTTTTGATTTCATTTATTTTTAACTGACTTCAAAACAATAATTATTTTTATTCTCATTTATTGAAATATGTATGAAATATCGGATACTAATATGTTTTAATAGCACAATGCATTATTGAATACCAATTCCATGGACTAATGAAAATCTCTTATCAACTTATAACTACAAGGAACTTCACGCATTTGACCAAGTCATAGTTTCAAGTCATAAATAGGTCATAGTTTCAAATCATATATCAATTCATAGTTTTCCAATTGCCTAGATTCCAACCGATATGGTCACGAGCTCAGAAAAATACTGCTAGCAATATCGTAGATTTAGAAGAATCATTTGATTGGCTCTTCTGTGTGTGTTGCCATAGATCATTACAACTTAATTTCACAGAACTGCCTACACGGACGCGTTCATCGTATGTCCTGTACTTATTTCTAGGTTGTTTCAACCATTATTGCTTGTCTATTTATAATGACAATTTTTCATTCATTTATGCACATTGCTTGCTTTCGGCAAATGTGCTTTCCAATGTTCAGTGGTTATACATGAAAGTGTATATTCTTTCACACTCTCGATAGTGTTTATTTCGGAATGTAGCATCTACAAACTTTTTAAGAAATGCAATATCCCATTTATCTAACCCCACAACTGCCGTCGACAGACAAAAAACCTCAAAAAAATACTAAAATAAAAATGAAATCTCCGATAATATGATGGTAATTAATAATCATCCGATAATCCTTTTATGTTTTATAATTTAATAAATATTACATGCATATTTTTATCCCATGACTTTTGTCTATCAGTGTATGAAAAATACTGTAGCTCATTATATATTGTTAAGCAAAATTATGAAAAAATATTCCTGTGATAAAATAATTTGAAATTTTCCTACATTACATGAGAAAAGAAAAAAAGAGTAGAAATTATTTAAAATTATATAAAAATTAAACTGACAATTTTTTTATTCAAAATAATATAATATTATAACTTTAATTTTTATTACCTAATTACATTATTCGGTAAGCAACTTCTGTTAGTATTTTGCAAAATATATTATTTAGTAAAAAACATTTATACATAAAGATTATGAAATTAACTAAATGAATACTTTCTGATTAGTTTAAATCTCAAATATCTTGAATACGTTATTTGTAGCTAAAATAAAAGTTCGTTATATAAATTGTTATTTTTTTCTTATCGCATACTTATTTACTGTTCTTGGTCAAATAAAATTTTCACTTACTTGTATGTAATATGCGGAATTTAAATGTTATATTATCGATAAAGAGGCATTATTTCATCAATTTAAAAATATTTTATTCGAATATAATTCATTTTATATAAAAGATTGATTGGTATTATATTTTTCTTGACAGAGAGTCTGAAAATTTTTGAACTATTTTCTCCCAAATTATGTCATTAGTAATATTTGAGTATGTCACACGATTGCGATATGAAGGAAAAAATATGAAATTAACTTAACTGAAATTTATTTTAAAAAAAATAAAATAAATTACGTTTTAAATTTTTCATTTATGTCAAAATATATCAAATATTAACTTCATTAATCTTTAATATAATAAGTTCATTTCATCAACTTACTTAATTCGGAATTTTTACTTCTCTTTCAGATTCTAATTTAATATAATAACAAATCTGAAACATTATCTCATTTGAGGTAGTTAAATATAAAAACGTTTTTATTTTAATACTTTCCCTTCTTCACAGCATATTTAATTTCTTTTATTTGCGGTTATACAAGTCATATCAATTAATTATAAATGACAAATAAATTAATAGAATCATTACCAATTTTATTAAAGAACGTTTTAAAATCTTGTTTTAAAAACATTATGTTCAAAATGAAGGATTCGTATTAAATAATAACTTTATCTTATATGCATTAAATAATCATAAACAAATATTACTAACGAAATAATAATATAAATTATCTCAATAATAAAAATTTTTAAATTCAATTGAAAACATTTAGGATATTGAAAGGAATTTCTAAGATAAAATATCTAACCACTAAAAGTACTTTTGGAAGGATTTTGAACAAACTTTCGTTTCATATATTTAATTCATTCTATACAGGACATTCATTCTATAAAAAGGTTTGCTTAAAAAAAATTAAACTTAGACAGTAAACATCCAAAGCATGATGTTCTTTCACATTCCCATTAAATGCATTATAATAAAGCTTTAATTTTTTTTCAATTGGTTCATAAGAATTTTAAAATATACATTTTTAAGTCAAAGGAAAAGATAACTATAAAATAATGCTTAAATTATAAATAGTATTCTTAGTTAATATTATTAAATTAAATATATTTGAGATATTCTGTGTAATAAGTTTTCTAGATAATTGTTGAATATCATTTTTTCAATCAGTATTTCCAGCTGTTTTATTATTAATATTTATCTTTTATTGAAACATACAATACTAATAATATAAGAATTATTTTCTAATAGAAAGTTTAATTTGCTTAATATTTAAAATAAAAGTAAATGTATTCATATCTTCAGATGAATATTTATATTTAGATTTACATATCTACGTAATAAATTATATTATATTTACGTGATCTTTATATATTGTAAAATATAAGAATATATGATCAAAATACAAAGAAACTTATTGAAATACAAACATGACAAGTTTTACTAAATGCTTTAAATTAAATTAAAAATTAATACTTTTAATTTCAAAACTTCTGAAATTGTAATAAAGCATGACGTTTCCTATGAAGTGAACAAAGCACATCATTTACGCTCCAAATTCTTTCCTGCAGTCTGTCAGGAAAGAATTTATATCGAAGTTTTAATTTAAACAAAAGTATAGAAGTTAGTAAATATTTGTTCATAGAATGTTTCAAAAAGATTTAATAATGACGAGTAGGAACTCAATACAATTCGATTGATACTTCAGAAACTTTAATTTAAGATTCCATAAATATCTGGAATACTGAATAAAAGTTATTCATAGCAGAAAATTTTAGGAAGTCATCCGAAAATTTATGCGAAGAATAGCTGAAGTCTTTAATTCCTCTCTAGAAGCAGAAACTCTAGCTACTGCCTCACCAATAGAAAAGTTATCCATGTAGAAAAATTAGAATAATAGCAAGATACTTAATTTCTAAAACAAAATGATTATTAAATTTCGGTATAATTTCTGAAAAATATAATTTAAAATAAAAATTTTTGCTTCAGTAAGATGCTTTAAATTAAAGCTAAACTAAAGCATAAAAAGCATATTAAATATATAATGTTTAATAAAATTGATATGATCCTGTTATTTTTGGTATGTTGAAAATAATTGTTAATTGAAAAAAACATCAAAATCCATTCTGTTCTCATGTTTTAAGTACAGTTTGTTTCTTAAAAATACCTTATCAGGTAGTATTCAAATTAATTTGCTGCCAAATCTGAATTTTGTAATAAAATTTTAAATATACTTCAGTATGGTAACAATGCAATACTAAGAATGTTTTTCGTAAGAAAATATATATGTTCTTCTCATAAAATATAGTAAAAATAATTTAAAAAACATTTCAATTAGAACGTATAATATTTCAATTAGAACGTAATTTATCAGTGATATAGTGATATATTCATTTCTAGTTTAAATTTGCACACGAACTTAAAATAATAGACCGTATTGCAATGCATTTTGTTGGTCTTTAAATAATCAAACTAAAATAAATTTAATGACCATTAATATGTTTGAAAAACATACAGGTATTTGCATTTTCATTTCCGATTAAACCGAAGTACAAGTAAGACTACTTGTAGTGCTGCTCAGAACAAAAGCAAAAATCATAAAAAAACTCGAAAATTTCAAGATTTTTTGAATAAATTGTTGAATTGTTTCTTTTTAATTATTTTTCATTTACTGATTATGTCTAGTAATGAATGAGATCCAGACCAAGGTCTTAAAAATGTATTACTAGAAATCAGTATAAAAATATTCATTGTAATCAAACATGAGCATGTTGAATTTTAAAGACCTTCTGAGAAACACGTTTATTTGTAATTGAGAATCTAGATTTAAATATGATTCTACTCTAATTATTCGCGTGCTTTAAAAGTCGTGATTGACAGTTCAATACAACCTTTAATATTTTGTGTGCTGAATCATTTTTCCTAACTTTTAATTTGGAGCTCCCTGCATATTTATCCAATAATTTCCCGTGGTAAATTATATAAAAAATCAACTTTGTAACATGACCAAAATAATGAATTATTTTTTGCAATGTTTCTATTCATAGTAATCACAGCAAGAGATATATTTTCGCCAAGTCAATATTTTTTTGATTTAGCAGTGAAATTAAAATAGTTCTCAAGAACCCATGACCAACTACATCTAATAATTTTGCCGATTTAGCAATATTGTTAGATCAGGTCTGTCATGATATATAACAAGGGTGGCCAACCTGCGACTCGCAAGCCACATGCGGCTCTTTGAAGAATTATTTGTGGCTATCGATAAATGTAACCGATTTCCTTTTTAATTTCTGTGGAATTACATTTAAAAAAAATTATCTCGTTCCATATGTCTTTCAAAATATTTTTTTAATTACTGGCAACAAATATGAAGGATTAAGTCCAACGTTATAAAAATTTCATTTCCATCCAAGTTGAGAATGACTTGACTCATAGAAAACTGCACGAACGACCATAATCAGGAGCATAATCGCCCGTAATCTACCAACTCCATACAAATTTTGAATTTGTAAACATTCATTGCAACAGACAGTTCACATTGTGCTCTGGAAGAAATAATTTGTGTAACTCTTGCTACGCATATAATTTTTAATCTGGAATTTTCGGTAAGTTAACTATAATTCGTTTCGTAGTATTTAACACGTATCGTTAAGGTTTTTATAACAAAAAACTTGTGTTTTCTTTATTTATTTCCAGATTTTTTGAAAGTATGACAGCAGAAATCTAAAATAAAAAAAGAAAATACGTGAAAGAAAATAAAAGTTGTAATAATGAGTGGGAGGAGAATTTCTTTTTTATTGACCATAAAAAGTTATTAGCTGCGTTATTTGTAATTTTACGGTCAAAAATTATAAAGCTAGCAATTTACGTCGACATTATTAAACCGATCATTCTAAGTTTTCTAATCAGTATCCACCAAATTCCAAATTAAGGTCAGATAAACTTGCTTCTTTAAAAATCAAATTTAAATCAACAACAGTCAATTTTGATGATCCTTAGCAATCAAGCTAACAATGTAGCTGAAGCCAGTTTCATTATTGATTATAGTATTGCTCATACAAAGCACCCGTGGAGAGAGGGAGAGTTTATTAAAAAAAAACTTGGAAGATGTACTTAAGGTTTTAGATCCAAATAATACAGCACTGTCCAAAGTTGTTTCGCAAATTCTCATCTCGAGACACACAACTGAACGACATATAACTGCAATTAATATATCTGTTAAATATAATTTGAAAAATGATTTGAAGAGCTGTATTGCATTCAGCTTTATACCTTGACGAATTGACGAATCGACAGATATCACCGATCTTCCGCAATTGGCATCATGTCAGTTTTCATAAGTTTTGTTTCACTTGACTTCATTGTTAAAGCAGAATTATTAGATTTAGTAGCTCTTCAAGAGTCAATCCGCGGGGTCGATATTAAAAATGCATTAGATTCCATAATGAAAACTTTTGATGTGCCTCTTAATAAACTTGTAAGCATCGTAACTAATAGAGCTCTGGCAATGCTGGTTAAAAAAACAGTCTTATTGTATTTTTAAGAGATGATTCCACAAGTCATACCGATTCACTGCATAGTTCTCAGAGAATATCTCGTTACAAAACATTTAAAGTTTCCTGGTGTTATGAAAACAGTGTTACACATTAAAGACTACATTTGCACCAATGCAAGAAATCATCAATAACTGAAAAATTTCCTTGAAGAATTAAAGGACGAAGAACTTCCAAATTACATAAATTTCTTTCGATTTGTTAGTATCTAGCTACAATGTATTAAATCGATTTGTAGATTTGTTTAATTCGATACTGTATTTCTAAAAGAAAAGTAAATAACCTATTCAGAATTGGATGATGAAGAATGTTTAAAAGACATAATATTTTTGACTGATGTCATGGAGTATTTGCAAATACTGAATTTACAATTGCAGAGGAAAGTTAAAATAATATCTGACCTCTCACAGTGTATATTTAAATTTCGAATTAACTTACAAAATTTTCAAAAAGAACATTAAAATTAAAAATTTTGTCATTTTCCTCGAATTAAAAAAATATTCCAATAGTAAACAAGAAAATACGAGTACATAAAAGAGAAAATTGACAGAAATAAAAAATAAATTTCAAGACTTGAAACATGTTATATCGTCTCTAAATGCTTTTCTAAATCCATTTGAAATTAATATAATTCACAAGATAAGTTTTCTAATATAATAATTATAACCCAAAAGCATCTGGATAGTTAGAATTAATAGAGATGTAGGCAGATAAGTCTCTACAATTAAAATATAAGTGATTGCTGAATTTTGGATATTTGTAGCAGAATCGAAGTATCTTGGATAAAAAAAGGCTGGTAGTCGAATTATTTCAATATTCAAAACAACATACTCAGGTGAATCATTTTATTCTACTTTAAAATTCGTGATATTTAAACACCGATCAGTGTTAAGAAATCAACATCTCACAGAATAACTGAAGAAGTGTTGTCACAAATTAGTCGTCAAATTTTAAAGAATTATCAAGGGAAGTAAAATAAATGTGTTAAGCTTTTAATTTTTAAATTCAGTTTCATTATAACACATTAAGTTCACTATAATATTAATTTCATTAATAAGTACATTAATTAACATATTTTGTTCTGTAATTTTTATATTTTCAATAAACATAATTTTTATATTTTAATACCTTTCTTGCATATTTTTTAAATACATATTTAATTGTGGCTCGTAAAATATTTCAAAATTTGAAAAATGGTTTGGGACTATCAAGGAGCTTGGCCACCTCTGACATAACATACACACACACACACACACACACACACACACACACACATATATATATATATATATATATATATATATATATATATATATATATATATATATATATATATATATATATATATATATATATATATATATATATATATGTATATATATTATTAAAGAAAGAATTTTATTAATTTATCCAATATAATTAACATGATTTAAGGCGAAACCTTTTTTCACAAATAGATCTTGTTTCATTAGATTGTAAGTTACATATATATTATATATTTTTTTCCTATAAATATTTGTTATTTGTTTCTACATCATGATACATTTGAATATGCTTAACAAATATTCATATTGATATTAATGGCTCTAAAAAATTAAAACAAAGTATTGAGTAATTACACAAAGTATCATTAATTTAGTATCCATTTCCAAGACTTGTTTTTATACAATTACGTAATCATTAAAACAAAAAATAGAATTAGGCATAACTATTATGTGCTATAAACATTTTTATGACACTCAATAATTCTCTTTTTCACATTACTTCCCTAGTTCAGTTCATAATTTTCAAACTGTAATTTAAAACAGCTCATTACTTATCGTTCACTCCCATTAAAACATTCAAAAAATCTTTGCGTGACAAAATAAGAGCTACTTAATGCGTAAATTTTTATTTTCCGTTCTTACAAAACTTTACTCATCATGAACATTTAACTAATTAGGTTTTCTCTAAAGTTCTGGATAATTCCAGTGAAAATAAGAATACTTTTTGTAATACTATATAATTGATAGTAAATATTCTCTAATGTAGTATTAATTAATCTTAAATGCAACTTAACCTCAAAACTGCTTTGAAATTGACATATCTTATAAAATTATGATTTGATGATTAATAGTTAAAACTCTTTAATCATTTTACTCTTTAATCTCTATCTAATCTTAAACATTTTATTCTTTAAACTCTTTAATCATTTTACATTCAATTATTAAATTCAAAGTTATAATTTTTTAAATAAAAGTAATAAACTTAACGTAAACTTCTATAAACTCCTTATATAATATCATCAAAGTGTTATAAAATCAGGAAACTTAACTAATTAAGAAATTCATTTCCTTTGCAATTTATAAAAGATTTTCTTGGGAAATCAAAAATTTAAATTAAATGTATGCCACTTAATACTTTATTTTTCCTACATTTCTCCTTCTAAATGACTCTAAAAATGGTAAGTAAAACAATAATATGAATATTCTTCTCAGTAAATTCATGGAAGATATTTCCGCAATCTAAATTAATTAATTTTCCTTTTTAATATTTTCAGTCCAAGTATTTTATTAAAATATAATAATAAAAATTACTTCCTTAATAAATTAATTTCTTAAGTATTTATTACTTAAGTAGTAAAAATTACTTCCTTAAGTAATAAATTAAAATAATTTAAGGAAATAAAATAAGTAATGATAAAATATGTTAAGTAAAAAATTATTTTTCTATTTTTGAAAATTTACTGCTTTTGTCACCAGAAGTGGTCTTATTTTTGATTTTTAAGCCTTCAATCAGAAATACTTTGCATTGTAATGACAGGAGCTCATATTTTATTAGTAAGAAACTGAAAGAAATACACCCTACATTTCATTTTTTTTATTTCATGAATTCATGACAGCACAATTAAAGGTACAAAACTGTGTCTTAAACAATAATATTTACTTGATTTTATGTCTCATTATTTTTTCAAAAAATATTTTTCCCTGAAAGCTAATACACATTTTCTGGTGATAAAATCTGGCAATTTGACACGCTAGTTTCTGCGTATAAATATTTTTTTAATTTAAGAGTAAATTGCAGCAACTTGTAATGGTACAAAAACGGTCTGTTACTTTTTTATGATTTGTATAATTGAATATTGATATATTTCCTTGAAATAAATCAAATGATAAGCATGTTTTAAAATCGTATTTTTACCTCATTTTTAAGTAATACTTTTATCACTTTTGTATATAAGACAAAAAATAAGAATTATAAAACTGATTACAATATTGCTAGTAAATTTCTAGAATGTAATAATATATTGATCAAAATTAAAATTCTTTATAGATATTCGTATAGTTGAGATAAATTGAAACAAATATTTTGTATATGAGTCATTTGAAAAGTGTCAAAATTTAATATTTTTATATCATTGAATTTTCAGTTAAAACTGCAATGTGAATACGAATCTTAATATGAATAAAAAGCGTGGATTAATTACTCAAATTTTTTTTGTTGCCTTTTTAAAAAATAACCATAATTATCAGTCTTTTATTTGTATAGTTAAAATTTCTTTTATAATTTAGTCATATTTATACATAAATTGTTTTCCCATTAAATATAAGAACTCCAGTATCACTAATCAATTTTATATTTAAAAAAGTCTCACCAAAATACAATTCAAAATGGTTGTCAACAAATATTTGCATGGAATGCATTACAAAAAGTTTACAAGAGTAAAATAAGTCAGTAATTTATTAAAAGTTGTATTTTTCAACATTTAAATTATATTTTTGAGCCCAAGTTTGATAGGTACCGAAATAAGATTCACTTATAGTTTTATTTTAATTTATACTAAGCTTTAAACTTTAATTTCAAAATAGTAGGAACCTTTCAGTTCTCAAGAGCTTTGTTTGAATTTGAGAAAAACAATTGTCAAATTTTATTTAACCTTCATTTTTTAGTTGTTGTAACAATAGCATTACATATTAAATTTTCTATGTACCTATTGATACAAAAATTATTTCAGTACCTTTTTAAAATAACAGTGAGCTACTATTTCTATTTTCATTTATGCAGAACAATTCTTTTCAGTTCCTCTACGTACATTGTGCATTCATAAAAGAAATTAATGAGATCAAATTTTTGTGAAAACTCCTTGGACGTAATTGTTTTAACAATATAACTTTAAATAGGCTTTTTATCGATATTTTTGAAATTGATTTACATTTGATAAAATTTCCTGTTTTATCTAAGTTATTTGAATTTCTTAAAAGTTAGCTAAATGAGCAATAATTGTTTTATGTATTGATTTAAAAATTCATACATTCTTTAAACAATTCATATGCATAATTTTTAGTTTTTCATATTTTTATTTCATATGTGATGTCGCAATACTAATAAATTCTTATTTGAATAACTAGTTAATATAGATTTTACTTTTACTTTTTTTAACATATTATTGTTGCAAATGTAAAAAATCTTTTTTTTATTCTCAAGTAAATTATAAGTAAAATAAATTACACTGTGAGTTATTAATGAATATGTATTTATATAATCTTTAATTTTTATATAAAATTCATTAATTTTGATTATTAAAACAATTTTTGATACATTTAATTATTTGAAAGTATAATTAAATCCTTTATTGATAAATTAGGGAAATAATTTATTTTTTACTTGCTTTGTAATTTTCCATTAAAAAAGAAATTTGTTTTCCTTGGATACTTTTAAATAATTGCAATTTTAATTTTGAAATATTTCTCGAAAGAAAATTAATTAATTCGTTGAAAGAAATTTAATAAATGATAGAATGAATGATAAAATAAAATTATCAAATGAAAATACGATAAAATTTAAGGTAAGATATTTTTGAAGTATAATACATTTTCTTCTACCTTGTGTTTTTATTTTACAATTAAATAAATTTCAAATGTTTTGCATTTATCTCTAACATAAACATGAGAACTTGTGATTCAGAAATATAAATACATTAAAAGTAATTACATATTAGAAAACCAAGTATGTATCATTCGATTTCGGTATTAAAATTTATAAAATGTTTTGATGATATTTATAAAAAAATAAAGAAATTATTCCCAGTTGAGTTTTTTAGAAATATGAAAGAACATTCAAATATGTTCATCAAGCAAAATAATCCATAATTTGTGAATAAATTAGAAAATGCATAAATTGTGAGAAAAAGCGTTAGATTTTCAAAACATCTAAGGAAAACAATATATTTTATTAACAATATATATTATATTTTTAAAATTGTTATTTTAATTCAGTTTATGATTTAAATTTTGATATTTTCAAGAGAAATCTACTATAAAATTCTATTATCCATTTTATTAATTTTATTTCTATTATAAATTTTACTTTTTATTTCTCATTACGTTTAACTTTTGCTTAGTAATAATACGAAAATAAGAACATAGCTTAAAATTTTTAAACTATATAATTCTTAATACAGTTAACTCTGTTTCTTTTCTATTGAGCTCATTAAAAACTCTATTGACAAATATAAATAAGTACTGTTTGTTAAAATTATCAAATATAAGTAAATATTATATTTAACTATATATTTTTAATTCTTCAAGAAATAGCATTATGAATACATAAAATAATGAAGTATATTTTAATTTATTTTTATTGATATACTATTCACGGAAATGTAAACTATATATTTAGAATTGAATGAATAAATAATGCTTTGAATAAAAAAGGATGCATCATTTCAAGAACTTTTTTATTCCAAGAAATTGATTAAAAACTGAAAGAAATCTTACTAACTTTTAATATTTTATTATAAAGCGAAATTGGGTACTTAATAGTTGATTATTTAAAAACCTAAAAAGGTATTTTAAATAAATTTTTCTGAATTTTTCAGTAATTCTGTTTTGATATTTCTCATAAATTATTTATATTTCGATTTCTTATTGGTTAACTAATCAGTAACATGTTGCCATTTTATAGCATTCCGGAAAAGTTTAAAACTATAATCTATTTTTAATTCCATTATTTAATGTGTTATAAACAATAAACGAATTAAAAAAGCTAAAAATTATGACGTCATTATGTAATAAATATATATTATTTAAGTTTAAAAAACTTTTATGTATAAAATAATTTGAATAAAATATACAAATATAAAATATACAGAATATATAAAATACCATTTATAATAATTATTAATCAAATATGTCCTTTAAACAAATTTTTTTAAAATTGTAAATAATTAAATCGAAAATCTTATATTTACTCATAAAAAGAATTACTCATATCACATCATAAATCACTTTTTTTGAGCTTTGAAATGCAAATGCTTCTTTAAAACCATAATTGAATTACACAAATTTCCAAAACAATTTTACCTAAATTGTTAGTATTTACTTTCATGAGTTGATTCTGTAATGAGGTGGTTAAAGAATATTTCTAATCGAGAAAAGCTATCATTTTAAGAGTTTTAATTGCTGTGATTAAAAAATGTTTTCAAAATATCCTGAAAATTGATCATTTTATTCATTGTTTTGCTTAAACTTTCACAATAGTCATTCTTTAATAAGACATTTAAAGAAATTTGTATGATATATTATATTTTAAAGTTAGTATATCATTTATGCTAATAAAAGGATTATAAAAATATTAATGACTATTCTTTACGATTTATTATTTTTAGATCTTCTTCATACTTCTCAATATTTTCATAAAAAAAATCATTTGTATCATCTATATGAAAGAAAGGGATATTTATTAAAAGTTTTTAGCAACATTTTTTATTTATTTTAACATATTTTATATTAGATAAATTCACGTGACAATGCTTCATGTTTTATTGATTATATTTGATACTTACCTTCAATACATACAAGGTTATCATAAAATATTTAAAAAATTATAAATAATGTTATCACATAATGAATACATATCTTCAGAAGTTCAATGAAATATTCAGTTTACTTATTGATTGCGAAAGAAATTATTTCTGATAAAAGTATTCTTTTGATATATTTTATTTATTTATAAAAAATTAATGAGTAGCTACTAAATATATTAAAATGGTTATTAAAAGTTTTTTTAATGCATCGTTTCTTTTTTATAAAAACTTTTAAGCAAATTTCTTAAAACCGTTTGTAAGCATGTGTGTTTTATGCATATATATTTAGCTGATAATATAATTTTTATTTTCGTTACAGATACCTGTCACCTTGTTTTTTGCAAGAAAATTTGAAACAAAAATGAAGGATTGATGAGAGAAAGTTTTTACGATACCTACATTTTAATGAAATTTCAAGTATTAAAACATTTAATAAAATATACGGCTAAAGGAAATTTTTTGAAAAATAAATGATTAAATGAGCAGCTGTTAAATACATTAAAATGTCTATTAAAAGCTTTTTTAATAACTCCTTTCTCTCATATATTTATACTTCCTCAAAAATTTTATAATTATTTGAATACATGAATGAAGCGATTGCATCTGCTTATCTTTTCTATTATATATACTATTAAAAATTTGCATTATTCGAAGTTTAGGAATACTTCACTAAAAAAGAAGAAATTAAAGCAGAAATTTCCCAAATGCTCAAAAAAGAACCTAAATATTTTAATCAAAATATTCTAAATATTATCGATTTAATAATATTTTTATTGCAGTTAAATATTTGACAGCTAATTTTATCTCAACTACATACATTCTGCTAATTTTTTTTTTGAAACAAAAAAATACATTTTATAGTTTTGTTAAGAATAGTTCTTGACCTACAATTATTTCATTTCTTTAAAGAAAAATAAACTTCAAATTTAAATTAATCGATAAAGTTCAATAATTGAATTAATTATTAAATTAATCGATATAGACAATATAATTATCTTTTTTGAAGATTTATATTAAGATCACACAATGAATGAAAATTTAAAGTGATTAGTATTTTAAAGTATTCAATCTTCTTCTTAATACCATTTTCGTTCTTAAGATCTGTGAGATCCATTGATCTAGAGACATTTCATGTTATTCTTTTAATCTTTAATGGAAAATAATAAAGATAATTATTTATAGTATCAAATTGAACAAATTACCATTTACATACTAGCTGTCTATCAAAATTGCTACAAGTGAACGAAACGGTTTACATGTGAGATTTATAAGATTGAAAAAGACGCTGTGATTTACAAAATATTACATAGCTTTTCAACATATATATTTAAATATGTAGTGAAAAAATTCTTATAATGATTTTACACGAAGAAATGGTGCAGAAAGATTCTCATAAAAAAATTAAATTTGAAAATTTTCGCCATAGAATAAGCTGTTGCGATGCGTCATGTAAGAAGGAGAATAGCATAAAAATACATTACTGACTGTGATAGAGGTTTGCTTGTAAACTACTGAGAATGCATTTGTAGTATCTATGTATTATTATTTCCATTTCTGAAGATTCCTATTTCCGGAGAGCCGGTCATAGAATATCGAATTTTTGGGTACATATAACGGTCATACAGAACGCTATGCTAGATTTCACAGACTTTTTTTTCTCTAAAACCTGATTAGATAGATGTGTTACCCTTCAGTATTCAACAGATAGAGCAACTACAATTCGAAACTTGAGTCAAAAATTGAGATCATTTGCAAGAACACAAGTGTCTGGGTGATCCATTTGAAGATGTCGCTGGAAGATAGGTTACAACGTGGTGATCATGAATTTACTTACCCTTAATGTTATGCCATAGACAGAAATATGTTTAATGTTATCATAACAGTAAATAAGGAAACTTGACCACATTAACGTCGTATTTTAGATTCATCCAGGTTTCGTTGACAACGCCATAACATCAGCATCAATATTTGGCAACATTATATGGAAATAATATGTATACATTATAATATATTTATATATATATATATATATATATATATATATATATATATATATATATATATATATATATATATATATATATATATATATATATATATATATATATATATATATATATATATATATATATATATATATATATATATATATATATATATATATATATATATATATATATATATATATATATATATATATATATATATATATATATATATATATATATATATATATATATATATATATATATATATATATATATATATATATATATATATATATATATATATATATATATATATATATATATATATTTATATATATATATATATATATATATATATATATATATATATATATATATATATATATATATATATATATATATATATATATATATATATATATATATATATATGTGTGTGTGTGTGTGTGTGTGTGTGTGTGTGTGTATATGTATGTATGTGTGTATATATATATATATAATAATAAATTTTAATGAAGAACTTAAATATGCGTGTGATTTACATTTACATGCAAACTGGGTAGACATTATGATAGCAGATATTTCAACCATCTCAAGTTATTTCCTTGTATTCAATGGAAGGTTTCACCTGACCATATGGAAATTAGAGTCTCCGAAGCAGTTTACTTACATCTCCTTTCATGATGAATTGCATTATAATAGCCTAATCTGGCTTTATTTGCTAAGCAGCATTTACTTTAATAATAATGAAAGACTAGCTGTCATGGAATTTTTTTATCAAAGGTTAGATACATTTTATATTTTTTACTATAATATATATATATGTAGATAGATATAGATAGATAGATATGTATATAGGTATATAAATATATTACTAACACAATTACTCTTTGTCTCATAGAATCATTTAAAAACTAGCATAATTTAAAACTATAAGCATTGCAAGAGACATATTGTACTCTAGCCTTAAGAAAAAAATTTTCTCGATGTTTGTTGGAATATATTTCAGATATATTTTTTATAATTTATAAGCAAGGGATATTATCTGTTAAAAAGTTCAGGTAGACAGAATCCGATAAATGCTTAAAAAGTTTTCTTAAATAAATTTTAATATAAATAGTTTAATTTAGAATGAAAATTAACAAAAATGTTTTCTTTTACGATAGTAATTTTATAAGCGATATATTCTTAAATTAACTAACTGATTAATTTTCTTTTAATCTTTTGATCACATTAAATTTTTAAATTGTTGCTCTGTACAGATTCATGTCACTTCCAATTAAATCTATTTTAACAAATTATTTAGCAAATTATAAAAGACTCTTTCAATTACAATATAAAAATGTATGGTTTATTTAGCATTCGGGATTTTTGTAGGGAATCTCAATAATTTAATGCCAAATATTTAGCTAATGAGTTTTGAAATATATCTAATGTTATTTTATAAAATTCTATAAAATTGCAAAAATTATATGTAGGAAAAATAATTTTATGATACTGTTACACTTGGTAAGGCTGATAATTTATTAAAAAAATTTGAAAACACTTTCTTCTGATTTAATATAGGTCTTATTTAGAATTTTAAAATGACTCTCACTTTTAATTACCGAGCAACTCTTAAGATTTTGATTTTTATAATTTGTATCATTAAATTAATTTAATTGAAATGAGTAACATATAAATTATTTTATACAATAAATCAAAGCATTTGTGAATCGGGTGTGTAAAATTACGATTGTTTATGCAAAAGTTTTGATGAACTGAAATTTTTTTATGGTCATTCTAAATGTTTACTTGTTCTAAAAGGAAAAAGCTTAATATTGTTAATAAAACACATAAATGCATTATAAATATTTAAATTTATATATTTGCGATAATCTTTAAGAAAATATTGTAATTTGGATAGTTGTATTTTAATCCCTAATGAATTTTCCAACAAAACTTAGTTGATATTGAGTTTATGGTAGCATACACTATTGTATCACATAAATTCTGTAGAGTGTTATATATTAGCATGAATCTTTTATATGACAATACTAATAATTATTTTATTACTGACGATTTTATTGTACCACGAATAAGATATTGTGGATTACATTATTCGTCAATTGAATAAATATTTTAATTAAGAACAAAATATAAGAAATTTTCTAAGAAGTACTACTTCGTCATTCCTAGTCTTCGAAAATTTATAATTTATTAGCAGCTAAGGCAAATCTTCTTTTTAGAATAAATTTGCATCACATTCATTTCTGATTTTAAGTGTATTTATTCGAATTTATATTAATCAAAATTAAAATAAAATATTTATCCCTTTTTCAGTTGCCAAATGGATTACAAGTTTATTTCTAACAGAGCATCGTAAATTTAAAATAAAATATTTTGCAGAGTTGAAATTTTATAACTAGATATATCAAAATGCTTAAATATATAATGTTTAATATAAAAATATAAAAATGTTTAATATAAAAATATAAATGTTTAATATAAAAATGTCTGACCCCAAATTGTTTACATGCTTTTAATTTTTGACTGATTAAATTGTTGATATGATGAGGAGGATTTTCATGAAATGTTAAACAAAATCACCTGCCCTTTTTTCCTATACAGAAGAGACTTTAATTTAAAAAATAAGAATTCAAATATGGGAGTATGATATCCTATGATATCCTACTTTTTTATCACGGTTGAGTCAAAAAAATTACTTTTTATCAGTAAAGAAAAGATAATATAAAATTCACACTTTAAATTTTTTTATTAGTATTTATCTTTATTTGTTTTAGTCTTTTAAAACTTTTACTTGACCTTATACATTCTGAAACAAAGAGATACATTGAAAGTCATGAATATACATTGTTTTTCAAATAAAGAAAACTTTGATGTTGAAGAGAAGAAATGTCAAAAAATCATATCATTGAAGAATAATAATTAATCAATGAAGGTAGAATTACAACTTGGTAAATATATTGACGTCTATATAAATACTCAAGTAAATCGGTAGATATGTATGAATCTACATATGTAATCTATGAATATTATATGGAGAATATTTACTTGAATTAATGAATGTGTTTACTTATGAATGAATATTTACTTAAAAATATAGAAGACAACGATACTTTCAAAACTTATAAGATTATTAATATGTACTGATTGAAGAGATAAAAATGATTATCAAGACATTGATTTAAAAAGATCATTATTAAATGAAAAATGCTTTATTTTCATTAATAGGTAGATACAAATTTAAGACTATGATTTTTAAAATAAAGTTAATTGGCATACATTAGATCTCACTAGAAATTAAATTTTTAAGTAAATTAATAATCATTTAAAATCATAAATAACTTATAAATAAACATTTAAACTAAATTAATATTCGTTCATGTGAGAAATGATATTTATCAGTCTAAAATTTTCAATCTCGACTTAATGTTAAGTATCTGAGTAAACACTCTTGATGAGAAATGCTTCATGCTAGAATAATCACTAACAAAGACGAAACTACGCAAGCAAGTTTTAATTTTTCTTAATTTAATCAACCGTTATAATTGCTTTCAAAATCTTGAGATACAATAGATTTCATGGGAAAATAATTGGTTGCTATGACGATGGCGGTCTTTAGAAGAGGACAAAGAATTAATAAGGTAAAAGCCAAAAAGAAATTTTTGAGATTTATTGAGAGTTAAGTACGTAATTAAAACATGTAGTATCGTTAACTTCAAAACTTTAAAATTAAAGTTTTAAGCAAAACTGATTATGTAAGAAGGGTGTTGGAGTTCAAACTATTAGTTATAATCGACATTTATTTAAAGAAATGATATTTTTTAAATTTAAAACTTATCACGTGAAAATAAAGGAATACAAAGTTACATTTATTTTTAAGAAATTATTAAAAAATATAATTTTATCATTAAACTTTTTATTCCTATACAAACTATTTATAGTGTTCAGCTGCAAAATATGGTATTAATTTCAGGTTAAGATTAATATTCCTCTTAAAATAAACTACACGTTTCTGAATGCAGTTTATTAAAACTTAATGATAAACATGAATATATCACAGCTTTACCTATATTGAAAAAAATGTGATACCAAGCTAAATTAATACTAAGTTACCAATTCAGTTACATTAAGCTAAATTAATGGGATATTTTCATCTTAAAATAAATTTAACTTCAAATATTTTCAGAAAGATTTAATTAACTAACGCAAAAAATATTTTTAATTTCTAAAACATTATTAATTATTATTATTTTTACAATTACTTTTACAAAAAATAATTTCTAATTTTTTTGATGTACAAGTAGTATGAAAAAACATGAAAACAGTTATTTTGATAAAAATTTGCATGGATATGTTGAATGAAAACATAATACTTAAAATATTTATAAAAGCTTGATTGATAAAATACAATTTTAAAGAAAACAATTTAATTATTTACTTAGTTAGAAATTATATTCCTCCAAAAATACGTATTCTAATTGGGATATGATTTTATGTTTTTTTCCAAGTTTTTCAGAAGAATTCTTTAGGAAATAAATATTCATTTACTATATTACAATGGGTTTTCTATCTCAATTCAAAATCATAAAACATACAATAAGTTTCTTTTCAACTGTAGGTATCAAATTATTCTACTCATTTAAACTCAATCAGTAAAATATAATACAGACAAATTAATAAGAATAGGCGTATAACAAACTTTTTAATTCATTTTTAGCATTAAATCAAGTTAAAAGATCTATAGAAATAGATAATATTTTAAAGTTATTAAGACCGTGATTTAATTTGAAGTCTAAATCAATGACTAATATCATTAAAAGATATTGTGTTTGATTAATTAGTAAGATACTAATAAATGCTTAGTTAGCTTCGAAATGTAATTAATTCATCTCTTTAAAATGCAGTTTTCAGAAAAGCATAAATATTTTAACGTTTCCTGAAATAACAAATCTCATTTTCTATTCTCAGTCCAAGAAATAATATGTACGTGTATCTTTATATTTATTCATAAGAATATTCATTATTATTCATTATTCATAAGAATATAAGATAAGCATAAGTGCACATATAGTGAACAATGCTTCATTTTATTTACATTAATTTTTTTAATATTACCCACATTTCATATATTAAGTGATGTAACTACATTATTTAAGATTAAATAATTATTTGGAGCTTACATCTCAAAATTTCAATGATATGAAATACATAGTTAAACCTATATAGTTATTTAACATATTTAAGTGATTTTTTTAAAACAAAATATTATTTAAAGGTGTAACCAGTAGACAGTTCATTTTAAGTAAACTATTAGCATTAACAAACAAGTTGATGTCTAATAGACTCTTAGGGGAATTACAAATAAGAATAAATATTGATTACTATGTTAATACTTCAGTTTCATAAATTACATAAAATTTATATAATTTTTACTATCGGAATATTTTTGTTCTGATTATTTTTTAGTTAATTAAAATAATTAAAAATTAAGACTCTGCTATGTTTTTTATAGAAACGGGATTTTTTCTGAATAGTGTAACTATTAATTTTTTAATGAATTAATTTAGATTTAGCTTTTATTTTTCTAATATTTCTATATTTAAATAGGTATTTAAAACAAGAGGAAATATTAAAATTTGTTATATAGGCAATCAAAGCTAATAAATCAAAAAAAATTCCTTCTGCCAAAAAAATTTCAGTACCTAGAGAAAATTTTCAAAATACCTATTGAAATTTTTCACCATTCTATAGATACTGTGTCAAATTTCCTGATCATAAGTTTTCCGCTTAAATCAATAGGTGAATCAAATTTGACTTATGTATAAAAAGAAATGGTTGATATAAAATACGGAAGTTCTTATCAATTATAATTCAAGTTTGGATTGCGCTATGAAGTTTCATTCTTAGTTTTCTGTACTAAATGATTAGCACCGAATTTAATTTTGATGTATTGTCAGTTTTATACATGAAATGGATAGTTTTGTTATCACATGGCACGAAACCGAAATCAAGTTTGCCGTTGCCAGGTGGGCTATAACAGTCAAAGAACTTAAAATTGTTACCCTTTTTCTACAGATCAAGTCAGGCTATCTCCGCACCACTATACGAAGTTAGATCAGTGATCAGATATGAGGATATTATTGGAAAATTATCAGAAAAATATAACCCACTTCATGTCTTTGATTTTGACTTTTATAAATTTTATCTTTTCTGACTAAAACTTGACTGTTAGAAAGAAGTAAAGTGAAAAAATTATATACATAATTAATCATACATTTTCACAAATTTCTACGGAATATTTTTAAGATGTTTTGATCGATAGAACTTGGCAACATTCTTGTTGGAGAATATTTATCGTTTTAGAAATATACTTTTATTAAGGAAGTTAATAATGTTACATTAATATTTGATGTATTGTCTTAGTAAAAGTATGTTAAGAAACATACTTTTATTAAGAAAGTTAATAATGTACGTAAGTTAATAATACTGACTCTTTGATATTTGATGTCAGATTGAGAGAGAAGAGTGTCTAAGCAAAATTGAAAGTTAAAAATAATCATTTTAAGTATTGAAGATATCTGATAATTACATTCATTGTAGACAAATACCACCTGTACAAAAACAATGACTTCATTAAAGCGTTTCAATTTGATCTTATGCTGACAATAATAAATATTTTTACGATGCTCAATCTAACGCTTCAAAACTGAAATATTTCCTATTCTTATCATATCAAATATTTATTTAGAAGCACTTTTAAATACCATAGTTCTGCAGTGTTGCTGAAATAAAAATTGACAAGAGATACTAAATATATGAAAATTAAAAAAGCACAGTTATAAATGCTATATTATGTAGTTCTCTCACTCAATATACATACATAAACAAACTTCTTCATATTTATACCTCAATTTTTAAGTACTTTATTTATTCAATAAAGAACAATTTTGTCTTTGCATTTTAGTACTATCCATTTTTTTAAAATGGACAAAATATAGAGTATTTGAAAAATTAAAATTGTACAACTACAAACCTTAATAATTTTTCTAAGTTACTAAGCGTTTTAGATAACAGTTTTGTAATTAAAAATTTTTTATTTTCAATTATTTAAACAATACATTTAGCTTCTAAATTATACAATGTTAAAGAAACGTGAAACAATTAAAGTAAAACATTTAAAGCTACAACTGAATAATAACATTTTTATTTTGGAATAAATGTATTCAAATATATGTTAGAAGAAATCAATTAGCATTTAATAGAAACAAAATTTTATTTTAGAAAAGGAAAACATTTTCATTAAATGAGTAGACACGTGAATAAAGTTGTGAGTAAAATAAGATTAAAAATTGTAAAAATAATTAAAATTTTAGTAAATATCATCTCTATAAAATCTTATATAGATAAAATATTTAAGCAACCTTGCAAAAATACTAATTTAACTAAACGAGATAAATAATTTAATTATGTACTAAATTTTTGCATCGATTTACATATAAAGTTAGGCAGAATTACAAAAATTAAAATGAAAAATAATGAATGAAAATGTATTTCTTCAATATTTATTTATTTTGATATTTATAAACAAAGTTATTTCATAAGATACTGTAGTTTCATTATCCTTTTACATTAACTGTATAATTAACTATGTAGATTTTGTAAAAATTTTGTATAAGGTTGTGAGTAACTAGATATTAAGTTAGGAAAGGAAAATTTTATTACTTTACAGAAATGAAACATTGCATTTAAATTTCAATTGTTTTATAAACTAAATATATTTCTTTAAATTTTAATTTAATTTCCCTCAAAAAAATCTATATTTTATTACATGTATTATTTCTAACAATTGTTCTTTTCAATTGTATAAAATAATCTTTATTAAAATAACAAAAATAATTATTTCATCTGGTAAGTTGATATTATGTTAAGAAACAATCACCCAACCAAGTTATAATTAAAATATATAAAATATAAATTTTGTACATACGCTTTCATATGACAAGATCTAAAAATAATCGTTGCTTCCTCGTATCCAATAAAGAGAAATTAAAAGAGGCAACATTTCTCTATTTCGACCGATGTCAATTCAAGCTCAATTTTGGACGAGACTAAGAATAGTGAGATACTCTTCAGGAACTCCTGTTCAATTATTCTTTAATCAAGAAGCTGTCTTCTTAATGTTGGATACCGAGAAATTCGATTGAGAAAGTTGTTAGACATGCTTAGTCTTACCGAAAATGTGTCTTCAGAACAGAAAGGACTGATTGAGGCTGACATAATCCATGAAATCCTAATAAATTTGATTTCTTTTTTCCTTCTTTTATGTCATAGAGGAAAGATTAAGGACCAGAGAAAAGTAATTTTGATAGTTTTCATTGCATGACAGAATAACCTTTACCAATGATGTAAAAAAATAAATTTTGTAGTATTTTCGTAAGAAGATTAGTTATATAAGGAAACTATTCTAAAAAACACAGTTATTTGAACTACTTAATAAAAGTGATATTTGTTATCTGGGGCAAAATGTATCATTCTAAAGTTAATTAAACTTTTGTAATTGTCATCTATGTTTAGATTGTATGAATTAAATAATTCAATTAATAAGGTATCTAACTAACTAAATATAAGGATTTTGTTATTCGACAAATATGCTCCAAACCAAAAAGTATATTTTTGTGATTTTTTTATAAATCGTTAACAATAAAGAAGATTTTTTTTCATATTAATTTGTTGATTCCAAAATAACGTGTACATCATAATAATTATTCTTTTTATTATTTGATTATCATGAAAATGCATAGTAAATTGTGAATATCAAGAAGAATTGAATTTTTAATTTTAACGTATTAAAAAATTTATAGTTAAAATAAATATATTTCCAAGAAAAAATATCAATTTATTGTACCTCTTATAAACCATGCTTTCATATTTTGAAATTGCAACCATTTAGTCCATTGCACTTAACAAAAAAGAAAAAGCTGAGAGATGGCATTATAATATACGCTTAGAAATGTTTTAATTTTCTTGATACTTTTTATAGCATTTAATTTTCCCTCATCACTTGAAAACACGCAACATGAACATATCATTCGGAATTTAAATATTGAAATATTTTTCTGAAATAAGATGAACTGTGACTGTTTTAAATAAATAAAATATTTGAGAGTCGTAAATTGCAAAATTAGACTTATTCTATTTTTTTA
Source organism: Latrodectus hesperus (assembly GCA_037975125.1). Taxonomy (NCBI): domain Eukaryota; kingdom Metazoa; phylum Arthropoda; class Arachnida; order Araneae; family Theridiidae; genus Latrodectus; species Latrodectus hesperus. Next base: position 74,926,143 of record CM075860.1, on the reverse strand, counting down.
TTTTCAAGTTATTCACATCTTTTATATTTTTACATCACTGATTCATTAATGATTTGTGAGTAAGTCATTATGATTTTGATCATTCTGACAAATAAGGAAAATCACAGCTCAAACAAATTACGAAAATGTATGCAGAGTAAATATTGTCTTCAAACTTAATAACGAGGAAATTAAGACTTAAATTTATTAAAAGATATCTTTCATTTCGCAATAGATTTTTTGTAATCTCGTATCTTACAGACACTGAAAGCGTTGAAATTCCAAAGTAAAGAGAATAGGCTTTAGAAAAACTGTTAAAATTCTTAGAATATATGATTTTGTTGCAAAGATTTTTTTGCAACATTATAAGGCTATGTAACAACAGATTTAATCTTAATGTTATAACATAGTTTTTACCCTAAACTGTTGTAATAGAAAGCGTCTAATAATTTAATTTGAATTGTCAAAGAATGCTTCCGAATAATAGGTTATGAATGAATAATATTCTCCTGAAATTATCAGATATCTTAAAACTACCTCCTATATCAGATATATCAAAATAAGAGGCATTCAAAACACTTACATATCTTTACAAAATATTCTATCCTATGCGATATTAATGTAAAAGGAAAAAACAAGATAAAAGTATATTTTATTTATGAAACTTTTTGAAATCAATTCTAAATATAACTAAGTATTCATTTATCTATTTTTTAAATCTAGCTTTAAATTCTCACTATGAAAATAATTAAAGAAAGTAATAAATATGAAAAAAGCTCTGAATAATAACCATGCATAGTAATATAATAGAGTTCATTTATTTTAATCATTAAATGTTACATAAAGAAATAAAAAATTGGAAAAAATGTAATAAAATTTAAACGATTCAAAATTAAAGGAGTTCATGGGGAGATTTTTATGGAGAGATATATTAAAATAATTTGATAATATTTAAGTGATATATAATTTAGAAATATTTTAAGATGTTTCATATGTTGTGTAGCCCCTTCGGACACCTTACACAACTAGATGGATTGTTGAATTTATTTATAAGGTAATACTAAACAAATAATAATATTTGATAAATACAGTTTCACTGAAAAAGAAATGTACTTTGAGAATAATAAACAGTAAAAATAGGCATTTGTCTCTTATAAATTCACTGTCCGAGAGAAATATAAGCATGTAAGATCGGATGTTTGTCAAGAAAAAAATGAGATGTTAGTTCAATTTGATTCAAATCCAAGTATGTTTTTCGCATTACAAAATATGTGATACTTGACTTAATTATACATTTAAAGAAAGTATAAAGTGAAAGCTTTATGTATAAATTACAATGTACTTTACTTATACACCAGAGAGACCATTTATTCTATTATTTCACAAACTGAATAGTGGAATTTTAAACTATATAAAAACTCGTTAGTAAATAGTAGTTAATTTCACTCATTTTGCATTCAATCTTAATATTCACCACTTAAGATCTACGTGATGTGTCTTAAGCTCTCTGAAATATACATTATTGTCATATGCTTTTTTTAAAATTTGGGAAAACAAAAATATCTTTCTGTGCACCCAGAAATACCACACAGGGCCCGAAGGTGTACAACAAATGTTTTACATAGCAAATCAAATATAAATTATGAGATGAAAATAATTGTCATATGTAACGACCATTTTATAAATATTACTCCAGAATCTTTGGCTTTAAGATGATACCAAAATAAATTGCTGTTGCAGTCAAGTTGCATTGTCTTTTTAGTTTCGACGAACTATTTACAGGATATAACAATCCTCATTTGATGTACGTATCCACGTTAATGAACTAATCGACTCTTATTTCTTATTATCTATTCCACTATTTTTAAACAACCTTCTTTATCTCTCCAATGGCATTGATTGTATTTCTTTATTACTATCTGGATTCAGGTTTTCTGAAAATACTGTAAATCGTAATCTCATATATAATGTTGATGAAATGTTTTTAAATCACCTATTTTAAAACAGCAGCTAAACTATTAAATTTAATAATTAAGGCAGGGAAAACCAGAAGCTTTTATTAAATTATCTTCACTTTATATTTTTTTATATTCTTGTGTTACAATTGATTATAAACGGAATGCTGACTTACATATGAAAGTTATTTCCAATGTTTTCTGTCAACTTTAGTACTCTTCATACATTACGTTTTTGGTATCTATTTTGTAAGTGTTTTTGTAATTTTTATACTATAGTACAATCAATTTTTACTATGTATACTTTAAGAGGTGTTTAGCTTAAACATAACACAGACATTACAATTAGCAAAAAATATGTATTTGAATTATATAATCACCAATCACACATACACTTCTAATTTTAGCTCTTTTAAAATTATTTTAAAATATGATCATAATGTATAACAAAGTATAAATTTAATCAAAAATTTAGGAATTATATACTTGTAAGAAATAAACAGAAAAATTGATTAATTAATCATAAAATTTTAAGAAATTTTAAGTCTTATATAAGAATGCTACAGTTCCGGTTACAATTAATTAAAAATATTTAGCAGCGCATTTCAGAAAATTTCAGTAACAATCAAAGAAAATTTAATGGAAAATCATCGTAAAATAAAAACAGAAAAATAATAGGAGAGAAATAGTTTTAATTCAGAGGAGATCGATTTACTGCAACAATTCTAATGTCTCTTGACCACATATAGCAAAAAGATAATTCAATGGAAAATATTTCTTAATTGAAATCAGTCAATAGTGAAATGGGAAAATATCTTTTTTATCAGTGATTCATATTATAAAACCTTATGTATTGCAACCAAAAATAAATTTTCCGCCCTTATCTAAAATGATATATGCTTTCGAAAGGAAACAAGATATCACTGCGTTTCTTAAAGATAACTTGGATATTTTAGTAAATGTTATCCTTATTACCTTTTTTAATTTATATTGAAATAACTTTTGGATTTATAAAATTAGAGCACAATTATTTTAATAAATATTTAAAATATATGGAAATGAAAGATTTGAATTATCGAAATAATCAGAACAGCAAATACTAAAATAAATATGTATTAGCGTAAAAAAACCCTTTGTTTTTATATATTAAACTATATAATTTTTATTTATCATGCAGGTTGAACTTAAATTTAAACATAAATATCATTTATATATCAAATTTCACCAGTTGTTTAACAGTCTAAAGAAGATGCTGAATAAGCATAATAATTATAATAAAAATCTGTAATACTTTATCATAACAGAGAGCAACAGAATTTGTCTATGACATAAAATTGAATAAAATTGTAATTTAATTTATTGTTAGATCGCAAATACAAATATCAAAATAGAATTGATAACATCTATAAAAGCATCCTAGTTATATTACAATAGATTGTAGGAAGTTTTTTCAATTAAGAAAGCAATATAAATAACAGTGATAAAGAAAAATATTTTCAGAATATTAGACCTGATATTATATTTTATATTAGACCTGGCTATATATTAGACCTGATATTATATATTTTCAGAATATTAGACTTGATATTAGATATTTCTATAAAGCATTAATATTATTTTAATATGAAAGAAGATGGATTACAACAATAGAACTTAAAATATTATGTATAAAAAATTTGTTTGATTTATAGAAAGTTCATAAGTTATTTCTTTTGTTTCTTAGGCTTTGCTAATTACTTCAACTTAATTCTGAGCAATTTCTTTAAATAATTGTTTTAAACTTACTGTATTTTTTCATTACATCATTTATTCTTACATCATTGTATCATTCATTATACAATTTCTTACAAATTAACTGTGTTATTTCACTTCCAGTAAGCTAAGAAAAAATTAGTTAATTTTTATTATTTGTTTAATCATTTATCCCAGTATCAACTATTTTGGAATATTTTATAATTTAAAACAAATTTAAGAGTGTTGATAATCTTTCAGTTCTTTCTCAGATTTCTCATTTTCACTACTTTCATATATTTATTATTAAGTTTATATTTAATTACTTTAACATATATAGAAAAATGTTTATGTTATCAGTAATTTAATGGTGTAGTAAATCTTTACTAAATAATTGTTTAATTTTTTCTTATATTTTTAGAATTATATTTATATTTTACATAACTTATTTTCACATCTTATATCTTAATTACAAAGACATTTCATAAAATAATAAATTTAATGCGTTTGTAAATATTAAAATTTGCTACAAACCACAAAAATTAAAACTTGAAAAGAAAAATATTTTTATCGGACAATTGACGTCAGTTTTTTTTTATTTTTTTACAAATAATAAGGACTAACACTAAAAAATAATAGCATCATATGAATACCTACTTTCATTATTAATATTTGAGAAAAAGATGGGCTTATGATAATTAAAAAATAGCAATTTTAGTTTGCTATAAAATGTTAGAAGAAATAAAAAAGCTAAAATTAAAGGAAAAACAGCAAGGTTCAAATAAGATAAAATTATTTAATTAAAATAGCACATAAGCAAATAAAATTAATAGAAATATAACTACAAAATGTATAAAAGTAATTTCTTAAATTAAAGCCAAATCTACTGAAACAAAAAGCAAAAACTCACACACTTTCAGTCATTGGTATAACTTTAAATTTACATAAAATAACACTGTAGGTATAATACATCAATCTAGCATTTTACTTGAATTAAGTATATAAATTTATTTAAAATATTTCTTTGAACAACAAACTGCACTCATTATCACTTCTAACTTTGATGCATGGAAGATTAATTATCCAATGATAATAATGAAAATATGTAAAGTTTTCATATTTCTCTTCATGGTACAGCTAAGAGTAGCTATTTACAAAACTTTAAATATTGAGCTACTCATAGTCCATAAGAATAGTCGATATTAAACATACATGCAAAATTTTATAATGCACGTGCATGTAAATAATTAGAATTATATTTTCCGAAAAAGTAAGAGTTAAAAATCTCTGATTCGGAAGAAAAAAGTGTATTAAAAATCATTCAATGTTTATATCTAATTTTATAATGCTGATATAAAAACGTTTTTACTATTAAATTAAAGAGAATATAAAAAACATTAATGTAAGAAAAAAAATATAGAAACGAAATCAAAATGAATATTAAAATTATATAACATTAAGAACTAAGTTTTTTTTATAAAGCTGAATTTTGAGGATGAATGCTTATAATATGTCTGTATTTTTGCTGTTAAATTTATTTTAAATAGAATAAGAAGTAAAAATTATAAAATTTTTGAAATATCTATTAATTTTTTTATTTAAACCTTTATTATTATCTAATTATTACTTTTTGTTTATATAGATCTATAAATTAAATTTTCTTCCATTTATTTTTAAATTTATTTCATTTGATTTTAAGCAATGTAGCAAATATAATTAAACTTTTTTAAAATTGTATAAAAAGGAATACAATTTAGTAAATACAATAACGAGGGAAAAAATCTGGTGGCATATTTCACTACAGATGAAAGACCTTTTAATAAAAGTTTTCTTCCTCTATTTTATCACGTCCAGAATCAAACATTTCCAAAATATTTTCTTGTAAGAAATTTCAAGAAGTGGCTCTCATGTTTTTCTTTATTAGTTCGTGATGTTTTGAGTCACATTCTATGCCATAAAAAAGATAATTAAATTAGCGATAAATTCTCCAAGTAAAAAATAAAGCTTTGGCTTCCCGGATGAAAAAATGAAATTTACTTGAGAAACGTTAAAAACTTTTACCAAAAAATCTTCACAAAATTGACTTTTATTTTTTGTTAAAGACGATAAATTTTGTTATTGTAATGATGTGATAGGCTAGCTTTAAAAGAAGGGAAAAAGACATACTTGGCTTTGATATCCTTTTTTTTAATTCAAATACACGACAAAAACTATAGTCACTATTTTTTATCAAAGATGATATATTTGTATTTATTGTCATTCTCATTCTGTTTTGATCAAAACAGGAAATTTCTGCTTTAAAACTTATTTCAGAATCAGATTTTTGCTTCAGTAAATGAGGATTTTAGTATGATTATAATTTTGATGGAAAAATGAAAATAATATAATAAACTATCTTCTATATTGTACTCAGCTGATTCCCACTAGTAAGGCATTTCTCGTACAAGAAGGAATCACAAATACCAAAATATAACGATAATATGAAATTTCATTTTACAAATATATAGCATTTTTTCAGCAATTTTAGACATTTTTAGTCTTTCCATGCATATAAAGAAAAGTAATTACTTTTTTTAAAGGAAGACACACCCCCACAATCTTGTTAAGAATCTGAAATAGATGGTTGAAATTAAATATAGGAAACAATCATAAAGAATAGATATAAATTAAAATAATTCTGTCTTTTATATTGTTAAATTCATTTGGTAACATAATATACTCAAAGATTCAATCCTTTTTATAGATGCAAATTCAACAAAACTAAATTTAAGCAATTACTTCTCAGCTTTAAAATTTTAATTTTTGTCAAACTTATTTATTTGAATGATAATAATGTGATATTTACATGATAGCTTCCAAAGTGACTAAATAAGGTCAACGTGGACATTGTGTAATGATTTATTTGCGCTTCAATTTTATCTATAGTAGATAATGTCTGTTTCACATAGTGTGACATATATTTGAAACCTTTAAACGTTAGCAATAAATAGAAATGATTATTTTCAAGGTAGGGATTTGTATACTGGTTACTTTATAAAGCAGTAAAGTTTCCTCTTATTTTAGTAACTCTGTTATTACTGGTAACACTAATCTCAGCGCAGCTTTCATTCGCTCTAGTCTATTTTCACCGCTAAGGCTACAGCCATTCTTCGTGCTCTTCCGCATGTGAATTCTGTTATAAATAATAAAATCTGTATGTATACTGACAGCACCAGTGCTTCAAAAGCTTTAAAAAATAACAACTTTAATTGTCATCCTGTTGTGTCAAGAAATTTCGAAACATTCGGTTCCCTTGCTACCAAGAAATATGATATATTTTGTTGGGTACTCTTAGATCTTGTTGGGAATAAAAAGACTTTTGCAGCTGCTAAACCTGCATTTACTCCAATAGAACTACCAATCTAAATTTCTAATGTGAGAAACGGCTTGAAAAAATTTATATTTTCTCTTTGACAGGAATCATGGAATATGCAGATCGGAAACCAGCTGAATATCATTATGGCATGTATGATTCCATTAAAAGTTTTACGTTTCGAAATGCTGATGTTAAATTAACTCTTTTTCATATCAGGCACACGTGTTTCACGCCCAGATATTTGTTTTTTAGTGAATTAAATCCATGATTTGAGACTTACAATCAACCATTTACTGTTTATGATATTTTAATTTCATGCTCAAACTTTAATCTTTATCTTTAAACGTTTTTAAATACTAATATTTTAACAATTTTTGATTCAGTGGGATAACTTTCACACAGAAACTTATTTGCGTATT